>UZAF01017886.1:17400-40137 GCA_900617895.1 Haemonchus placei
GGATCACAGTACTGCTATGAAATCGTTATCAACCAGCGGTTTTCAACCTATCGATCTACACAAACCGTTCTTTCGGCATAATTTTGAAATTATAAAATGCTGCAATAAAGTTAAGCAAACCCTGCACACCTATTGAGAACTGTTAAAAATCAGGTATGACAATTCCTCCGAAAAGGCCACGAAATCGTGACTGGGGATACCCTTCATAGGGATAAAAGGTAATTTATCTGAGAACAGTGGTCTAAATGACTACCTCCACTATAACTCGCTAGTGGTTCCAGTGATGCATTGCATAGAAACGATGTTACGTAATCAATCCAAAGTCTAAGTTCTACGAATAAAGGAACATGTGTAGAGAGGTGGTTCAGCGGTCCTTCATATCGAATTCCTACGTAACTTTCAAATGACCCAAATTTCACTACTGTCCAAACATCGATTAACTGTGGATTGCTTTGAAACGAGTCTTTGTTGGAAAGCTTCCATGAATGAGAAAACCATGTCTTATTACTCGGCTAGACTAGCATGCGCAAAGAAGGATGTGCTCGCAAATAGGGAACTTGTCTTTTTAATACTGTGTTGGATAGGGTATGACAGCATGCAATCTGTCTTGAACTTTTTCGCATCAGACTTTAACATCAGATTTCAATGAATGACAGTCATAAGTTCAAGCATATCTGAAAGATCGTGGGTTTTCGTTGACTTTCCTGATAAGGATTGAGTTCAGTACGTAGCCGGATCTTCTAGAACCGAAATTTAGTGCGTCAAACTTGAAAAGTAGGCATTACCACGACAGTAATATATAGTGTTCAATTCTATCAAGATGTTTTAAGATTCATTTGGAAACATTACTAGGGAGGGCTGTGCTGTGTCCCTATTTCAAACCCAAACAGTAATAATATTAATGTGTAATATAACGTGCAAGTGATTCAGATAGAAGCAAGAGTTTGAGGAAACCAGAAAAGGAAACGAGTGCAGAATTAAGTTGCCTCTCCCTGACATGGGTGTAATTGAACATGAGCATTCGATTTTCGCGAAAAGATGTAGTTGCGAACCCTTATGTTGCAAACAGTTTTGTCGAATTTCTAACATGTGCGCGAGTAATCCCAACAGCCATCTACGCGTCAATCTGTAAGATTTTTTCAGCTCCGATTTTAACCTTCTTTTCAAGTCCTACAGATCCGGTCCGCGGCGTTGAACGTGCATGGAGAAGCACCATTTTCTTGCATTCTATGTGGACCGCCTGGTTGAGCTACCCGCAACACCAAGTTCGCTTGAGAAGAGAATACAGCTCGGAAAAGCCATTCAGCAGCTTCTGTCCGTGGAAGCTTACAAGATCTACCTGCTCGATGCCGCAAGGGGTTCAATAGACAAAGGGCATTCGAAGGCGGTTGGAAAAGCAAATAATATAGGAAGAAAGTGCAGAAGTGGGTGCCATATAAACTAACAGAAGAGCAAGGACATGAACGTCTTAATTATACTCTGCGTGGAATGAGTTTGAGCGGCCCGCCTCACCAGTGCTATTCTTCGACCGACTTCTATTCATTTAACTTCTATTTTTACCAAGACCTCGAACCTGTGCCAACACGATTACCAATATGGGGAAGATATCTAAAGCTATTCTTCAGCTCAGCGTTTCTTGTGGTCCACGTTTTCACCGGGACGGCATTCATTTACTACATTAATGTTGGCAATTATGCGCTGCTTCTGATGGTGCTTACTCTGCCTTATAGAAATTCGTTTGAGGTGAGTTATGTCTTGAACTCAAAGGAGCAAGTCCGCATTAACGTACATTCAACATTTGTTCGCTACTGAGGTACCGAAGAAAATGACCCAAAGGAAGTTTCTATAATAAATGGTATATCGGGTCGTGGTCTTCTGGTCTCTCCAGTAGTAACGGTATCCATCTTACGTCCAGATTGAACTTTTTTTCATCACTGAAGATGACCTAGACGGAAAACATGTTATGTTATGTTTATTACGCTGCCTAAGGCAAACGCAGTAAAAAGAAGCTTCTAAAATCAACATAATAGACCAGGCGAAACAGAGTTAAAAGCGGTAGACAAAGCAAACTTAGACGATAACCACACAACACATAAGCAGCATCAACCCAGATATTATATAAAGACACAAGTATGGGATCATTTGATCAATCTCAGAAAACTAGGGAAGCTCATGCTTGGTTAGAACCACTGTCATTTTACGCTTGAACCTATTCAAAGCCTCGGGGACGATCACATTTTTTGTTACTTTTAAGTACAGACTACCAGCTCTGAAAGTGAAGCTTGTGGCTCTCAAATTGGTTTTAGGCCCAGGCAGAATAATTTTAGTCTGCCCACCTCTCGTCCGAGAATGCGTTTTGTTGTAAACGTCAAAGGCGCCAAAATCATTACATTGGTACAGAAGTTTGTGAACCATGCACACATCGAACACCTTGCGCTGCGAATCCAATGTTGAGAGTTCAACATATCTGTTACGAATGGAGGCTCTTGGAATACCAGAATAAAAGAAGCATCTACATCGGAAAAGAATTTTACGCGTGAAGTTATTTTGTACTTTTTCAAGGGCAATGACGTCCTTCCTCCGGCTGGGATGGAACACTGTTTCACCACTCTCAACCAGAGGACGGACATATGTCCTATAAGCTTTCAGAAGGATTGACTTGTTCGTGGTAGACCGTTTCTTGAAAATGTGCGACGTGCGCAGTAATGCAAGCTTACACCGAGCGCGAATGTGCGTGGAAAAGTCGAGAGCGCTGGTATAGAGAAAGTCTAGATCCCGTACACAGTTAACTCGGGAAATGGTAACACCATCCATGGTATAGGTGCAGGAGAGAAAAGGGGAAAGATTGTTGCCGATCGTCATATACATCGCTTTACGCGGGGCCAAGGGCAGCTGCCACCGCTTAGCCCAGTCGCTCAACAAGTTAATGGCCTGTTGTATCACCTCTCGGTCCTTAAGCCCGATAACGACTTTATAAATCTTTACATCATCAGCATACATTTTCGTTACAACATGTAACCCATCGAATAGACTAGGTAACTCCGCAGTATACAAATTAAACAGGACCGGAGAAAGAACCCCACCTTGCGGGACTCCACTCAACACTCTCACGCTATCGGAGTATGCCTGCCCTACTCGGACTTGAAAGGTTCTGCCTTGTAGATAATTAGAAATCCATTCTACAAGAATAGGATGAAACCCCCAGGCTCCTAGCTTGTGAACCAGTTTATTGTGCGACACTCTATCGAAGGCTTTTGCAAAGTCAAAGTATATGACGTCACAGCAACAGTTATTGTCAAGCGCAGTAGTCCAGACATCCAAGCTCTCAATCAAATTTGTCTCGACCGACCTCCCTGGGATAAATCCATGTTGGGCTCGCGGTATGATTCCATGAGCGGCAACATACCTGAGAATAAGCTCCTTGATAGTTTTTTTCAAAGAGTCTGCAGAACAAAGATGTGATACTGACAGGTCGATAGTTTGCCGGGTCCGATGAAGGTTCCTTCTTAAGAACAGGGGTGATGAAAGAGTGCTTCCAGCGTTGAGATACTTCTCCACTCATAAGTGACTGATTGAAAATATACGCCAACGGCTCAACGATAACATCAGCTATATTCTGTATGAAAACCAGCGGTATGAAGTCAGGTGTCACAGACGTAGACCTAGGCCAACGCATGATCCGCTCATACAACTGATCCCCATAGAACCATGGCACCTCATTCATGGTATAGATAACAGACGAAGGAAATTCAGGAACACTAAAATCATCACTCGTGAACGACTTCGAAAAGTGATCAGCAAACACGGTGGCCTTGTCTGCTGGACTACACGCTCCTGAGCCTCTTCAAACTAATCCGAGGAAGAGAACTCAGTTTTCCTGAGCAAACGAAGAAGAGCGCGAGGTACCAGGGGCCTCCACGTTATCCTCCACTGAGTGAGAAACACCCAATGTAGGAAAACGGTGCCCTCCCTCATTCTTACTTTGACGTAGCGCCCGCCTTCGCTCACGCTCCTCTTTAGTGAGGGATTCCCTTAAGAAGATGCCTCGCTGAGGAAAATAGCGAAGGCGAGACGCCCTCTTCGAAATCATTCGTTGAAAAAAATGTGAAGGAAGAATAACTTTCAATAACCTACTCCTATCTTGTGATGGTTTCCCCATCCTATATACAGAGATGGGGTTACATTCCACTCCTAGGTAATCAAAAACATTACACACACGGTGAAAATCCATTGACAATTTATCTCTCAAATTAGAGCTCACAGGCTCAGGAATCCCGCTGACTACAGTACTACGTTGTCTTTCAATCTCATGATACGGCAACACTGAATCATGGGTAGTGTTCGCTACAATAACACGTTGATGCGAAGATAAACTATCATGAGCACGAGGATCAACACTGACCTCAGATCGATTAGCACGTAAACCCTTAATTTCACTCTTCAAGTCAACATTTTCAGACCTAAGGAAGCTAATCTGATTCATCATTGCACTCAAAACTTTTTTGACGGCATCAGAGACACCCCGCGATTTGTTTATCTTCTCAACTTGACTCTGAAGCTCCTTCCACGAAGCTTCTTGACCAAGGATACAACCTTCTGCTGTACTATCCGAGGAAACCATGGCCATATCCGTGTCACGAGACAGCAGGCAAAACGCTGATGAGGTGGCAAGGATACTTCAATACAATTGCTCAGTTGCCACCCTGAGCAGAGCAAGGCAGTCCAAAATACAATAAGCAGGACACCAAAAAAATTTCCACCAGACCGTCCGAA
This sequence comes from Haemonchus placei, assembly GCA_900617895.1. Lineage (NCBI taxonomy): Eukaryota > Metazoa > Nematoda > Chromadorea > Rhabditida > Trichostrongylidae > Haemonchus > Haemonchus placei. The sequence goes on from UZAF01017886.1 coordinate 22,174, forward strand.
CCAGTAGAGATAATGTGAGCACTCGGCGAGATATCGGTAGACCACAAGGATCGATGAATGTGCGTCTGTACTTGTGGCAGTAACTTCACCAAAGAGATTTGCTCTGCTGCCACCCAGAACACCGCGGAAATGACTGCAGTAGTTAGATAGAAGTAAATAAATAGAAGAAAACACTAATTAATAAGTGAATTAGTGGGTGCAGCGGGAGCTCGATAGATAGCCGCCGCGCAGGCCGGTGCAATGTGCGCGAATGCCGAAAACATGCAGAAAATGATGTTTGAACTTGACTCCAAAATCTCTCGAAAAGTTGTACCTTGTCCCACGAAGTTATCATGTTTCTGCGTGCAAATTCCAGCCTTGCGTTTTTGTGTTGAGCATTTAGACGGGCGCCTTTTCCATTACCTCTCGTGTTATGTGCTCGTTTGATCCAATTGACCGTGATATCGTCATAATCGAGACCGCCAATCCCATCGAAGCACGAATATGACTCAGAGATAAGGTAGAATTCGAGGCCATTCGAGCTATTCTTCTGTGATCTTGAGCTGTCAAGCTTCGAGGTCGTCCACTATTCGAGCTGAGCGGTAAGCACTGCAATTTTGAATGTACATTTTAATGAACGTAGGAGAGTGTCCGAGCTGACGTGCAATTTGTCTATTCGAGTGTCCGGCTTCATGAAGAGCCCTGGTTTGCGCTTGTTCTTCTTCAGAGAGAAGCTTACCACGAACAGGCATGACGACAGAACGGGTATTTCATAAATGACCGGAAATGCCTTGGAATTTCCGCGCCAAAGTCGGATCTAACTCCGGTGTCCAGATAATTTTGTTACAAGGAAGACTTTTTCCACAAATCAAAATAAAGTAAGAGCCATTCAAAATTTCTAAAAGAACAGGTATTCCTAGGTTTTTGCAACGCAGGATTCAAATAGTATAGGTTTTACTGTTCAAAATTCACTGTCAAGCCTGGTGAACCATAATATTGGGGGTCCACATACTTTTGTTATGCACTGTATATTATACAAACGACAATTCAATCCACGCAACAAGCTTTGCTTTATCTGTATTCCTGCACGGAAATGGTTGATTAAGAATACCATTCAATATTTTATCTATGACACGAGATCTTCAAAGAATTCGTAAGCAGTAAATCGAGCAATGCAATGACTCAACAAGCCTGAAATCGATTACAGAAACGGCGAGCATGAGCTGCTATAAAAGGGTTGGACGAAGCAATCACAAGTTCAACCGATTTCATTGTACAAGGGGAATGCCTATATATCCTATACATGCACCGAAAGATCTGTGGGGGGTGGGGGGAGGGAGTGTCAAGTCCACCCTTTACACACTGCTTTCAAAAGTCAAAGCAACATCGCTGTCGAGCAATGTGCACTTTCATGGGTCTACTCGGACGATTCTCAAAACTAACGCTCTTGATTTTCGCGACCTGGGAAGCTAGGAGCAAATATGGGTTTTGAAGCCAAAAAAGAGGGATTACAGCCGAGCCAAAGAACTAATATTGATGCTCAAATCTTGTCTTCAACAAGTTTGACGTTACAGTACAACTCGTGGCATTGTAGTATTATCCAACAATTATATACTAAGAATAGGCATCACGTATGCTTTTGAAAGAAAGAGGTAGTGAGCAAGTCGATGGGCTAACGTAGGTCAATAGTTAGCGGTCGAGTAACTCAATCGCAAACTAGAGGCAATTCGGCCATCTATTATGAAAATTCACGTATTTTGATGATGTACCACAACAATTTTAGTGAAGCAAGAGAATCCCCATTGAATTACAATTTGTCATAGAATTTTTCTGCTCGTGGTCCTGTAACTTCTCTGAAAATGGATACCATGATCATTTGCCAGGCCTCATCTTGTATAAGATGGTACCAGAGTCTTTCCGAGATAATAAGATGCAGTATTGCAGATATACGATACTGCAATAGAGATAAAAGTAAAAGATCGAAAGTTGCAGACTCCTCCGACTTTTTTCATTTAACTACTCATTTTTACTTTTTAGATGGGACATAAAATAAAGAGAAACGGACCTGCGTTCCGTTTTTACATTACTTGATCCTTCGTCGGAATTTACGACAACATAGCGACCATTTCTGCCGTAGTGAGCAGCTGCTCTGCGCGAATCCTGCACAAGTGTTGCACCATTAGGATTTTGAAAGACAACACCAAGCATTTATGACGATTTAAGTTTGCGTAACCTTTATAAAAACTAAAAATGGTGGATGATAAGAATCGAGTTCCACAAGTGCTTACTTCTGATTCATCTTTTTGAAGACGCTTTTGAGCATGAGATATGACTGCCTTGAAAATTCAAAACATTACTGGCCACTACCTCAACAGCTTCCAGAAGAATAGGCCTAATAGCATATCGTTGAGCTATACATGGAAATTAATCTGATTACTGAAATATTCTAGTTCTGCGAAAACTATTTCCGAATCATGCCTAACTAGTCAGTGGGCTCACGAAGTGGTTAGTCAAAAGCGTTATGGATTCCACATATTTTTTTATGCGTCATGCTCGCTCTATAGCGCAATATGATATGCACAACTCTCGCCCATTCTCAAAAACGGAGAGCAGTGAGCGATGTCTTATCGTCTCGTTATACGTCGACATTGCACTTTATCTTCCTAGAATGCATAATCAGATCCTTGATGCATCCTATGGAAGCGCTCGTGCGTTGAATGAACAGATTTCTAGTCCTTCTCCCTCCGCCTCTTTTGTCCTGAGATTTTAGCAGCTAGCTCTTACGAGCGGTCCTACCCGACGCTACTGTACTGGGTCTCCCTCAGGTACAGTGGTATAAGACCCGTTCATGTTACTGCTTTCGGCATATGGGTACCTATAAATAGCTTGCCAGGCTTTTATGTGGTATGTTGCTGTATGCCAGGCAATCCCCGGGTGGACCAGGCGCTCCGTGCAAGCTTTTTGTTGAGCTGCTATGCAGAATGCCAGCCTCACCGACAGACTCTCTATGCACGCATGCATGGATAGACCTGCAAAGAAAGAAAAGGTATTCTCTACATAGCAGAAACAAGAAGACCGTCTTCAGAGCCTTTGAGCAGATACTTTTTTTAGCTCGCCACTATGAGTAACCGAATAGGAGTCTTTCAGTGAGAGAACCCCAGGTGAAGGAGATCAGTAGTCTTAGTAGCATAGGATTAATCATTACTTGTTAGGTTTCTGGAAGCATCTGGCAGCACCACTTTTTCGCTTTTCTTTATCTATCCACTTCATTACAGCCACTGCCTGCAACTATAATCCTTCACGCAAAAACCTTGTAAGCACTCCACAGCACATGAATAAGTATATGTATATGTATGGTTTTCGTTTTACTCGAATTTTCCTCGAAAACTGAAAAAACGAAAATCGCTAAAAACGAAAAAAGTGTCTCTCAGCACATACGGTGTTACTTGCTGATACGTCAGCGTCGTGTTCCTTCCATTACCATTGATAACTTCGTTATCAGCTTTTGAAGTTCATTAATAGCGATTCATTCGAGAAGAGCATGAAAGCTCGATTATTTTGATACCGACACTGCTGACGTAATTAGACAATATCAGCTGAAATCAGTGGTTCGATTGACCAGAGTTCTATAAATTTGTTACTTCTTTCCGGCCATCTATTTGAATGGATTTCCGATGAATGGTCTCTCTTATAAGAATGCTGTAGTATAATAGGTTTCCGATTTTCTCGAATTTCGTAGCTTCATTTCCACGGAAATGAAAGAATGGATTTTCAAGTACAAGAGGTGTTGCCTGCGGATGAGCATCATTGTAAACCCTCCACTTCAATTGATAGATCCATTTTCAATTTTCAAAACCCACATGTGAACTCATATTCAAGAAGATCGTGAATTCATTTAATTTCAATACCCTCCATGACAAAGTTCAGACAGTTTCAACTGAAAACAACGATTGAAATCACTGATTTTTCAAACATCCGCGAGTTCTTTCCACAAATGCAGTTCGAGGGAAACGAACTAGTTTTGCACACATTGGTCATGTTATACAAAAGTGCCTGCTAGACCAGTCGCAGGTATGTGGTCAACACGAGTTTATATTCCAAATTTCAATGTTTTCAAGTAATTTCCAATGAATGTTCATTTCAGTTGCATAACTGATCAGCAGTGATATGGTCTGAAAACGACCACAGTCAGAAGGTCCTTGTTCCTTTGTTATTATACAAAATGAAGTTGGTTGAATCACCTCCTAATCGGACGTCGATAGAATTGACCCCTCGTTGTCGATCTCTATTAGCCCATTGTCTTCGCAAGCGCCGTGTCCGTTCAAGAGCACGCTTGATGACTTATAGTGGTATGCAAATGGCAGAAAGATACGACAACGATGTGAGAAGTACAGTCCAGCGTTGGGTATTGAATCTACTGGTACTGCTTGAAACGCTTGAAGCATCACTTTTTGCTCGTTTGAAACCGTTTACCTCATTTGCCCACCCTCTCCCAGCTCCCTATGTTTTGGGAACTGGGGAGCATCAAGTTCAGGAACCGGTCTATTTAGCAGGGAGAGGTCACCTGGCTTGCCAACGATGTTATTTCAGCGTTTGTAAGCGCCGTGCACGACGGTGGATTCGGACCCGTCGGGTCCCGGGTCGGGTGCAAACATGATACGCAAGCACTCTCTGTGTGCCATTGGGCCGGGTGAACTCGCGTACATTTCGGCCAACCATTTGGTAGCGGCTCCGACTATTCGCCACCGCAACGGTAGAATGAGGGGTCTTTCTGAACCCTAAACGCTGTCGTAGCCTCTACGCACGATGTACTCACAACAACGCTGCGAGTCCTGAAGCGATTAGCAATATCTTGTGATGTTACCAAGCTGTTATTCCAATAACACCTCTTAACTTCTATGGGAATGTCATCGTAGTGTACTGAAACGAGTCACCCTTAAATTGCCGAAGACAAGAACATATTTTACTACAAACCATAGAGGGCTCGCTACGACAAGGATTTCTCAGGCGAAGACATGCCTTCGAATTACCTTAAAAACCGGCTAACTGTTTGATAGCTGATAGATGAATCGGTTAAGAAGTCTTTGATACCACAACGATAATTTTACTATAATTTATAGGAAAAAGCAAAACTCAACTTCCGTATTTCATTGGTAACCGAGAGGACCGATGCCCCTAGGTGTCTTATGGAAACGACTGCAGTTACATTGACCAAGACCTATGAATACAAGTGTGAAAGAGATCGTCATCGCCAGCGTGGAGCTCTTTGAACTTTTCTTTTCATACTCCTTATCATACAAATTCTCGTTTCTCATTTTAAATCCTTCACTATGATCAACCCTTCAAAATACTGCTATATTTCAGCTTCCTTCATCCATCCTTACTGTCGTCGTTTTTCAATATAATCCTACTAATCCCTGTATGTTTGTGTGTCGATACAAACTGTTATTCACCTCCCTATCACTGCTTATTCAAATACTACGACGTACTGGAAGGGCTGCGCGGCGACGTTTGGAAAAAACCAATGAAGCGCTGAATAACCGAGTTAGGGGGATGCGAAGTGCCAGGAGGGATGGGCACGCAGCTCGCCAAGGAGGGACTCCTCAGGAAGTTGACGACGTTTTCCGCTTTGATGTATAAAGCCAAGGTCTTATGTTGAAAGAAACTGTAAACAGTTCGTCCAATCAATATTGCATGTTTGTACTTTCACAGCAATGAAATAATCGTTGTTCACGTGATATTCAATCCAGGTTTGATGATTCATTCCATTGCCACTGTAATAAAAATACTTCTATGTTAATTGCTTTGACCAGTACATATGCAGTCGCAAAAAAGGCTGACAAGTAAAACAAGTCATAACGTAACTTGGAACCTTGGTAATTGATAAATTACGTGGCCACCTTCTGCCGTTGTTCTGGCGATTAGTCAGAGCCGCTACCAAATGGATGGCTTACATGTTCACGAGTTCACCTAGCCCAATGGCGCAGAGGGAGTGCCTGCGTCACATGTTTGCACCCGGCCTGAGATCCGGAGGGGTTTGGATCCGCCGTCGTGCACGCGCACGTAGTTGGATCCCTCACGAGTAGAGATCTCAGCACATCTTACTTTCAATTTGACTACTACTACTACTAACTTTAATACTTCAACTTGAGTACTTTAGCAAAAGTTGTGGTGATGCGACGGACTAATCCCTCTCAAACCAGCGACTGACCATAAATTCGTAGCAGTATTTTATAGGCAGATGGAAATTGCTACCATGAAAATAATGAATGGGCTAAAAAATTCATACTATATCAGAATGAAAGGATAAGTAAACTTCCTGCTTCTGAGCATGATTATTTCGATTTTCACTTTGTAATGCATAAAGTTTCTGGTGCCAAAATCAAGCAGAAGAAAATTCTGAAATGGAAATGTAAACTCGAATTAATTCTCAATTACAGTGAGTAGCATTAGCACTTCACGAAAATAGCACTTCTTTCATGTTTGCAGGGAGCTGCCCTGAGATCAAAAAAGAACTCGACGCTACCGTTAAAAAAGTGGTACACATAATTTTTTTATTTATTATTCTCAGAGTGCATACGTTCTCTCCATTTTCCAGTGATACTTACGATAATCAAAGCGAAAGACACTCAATCAAAAATTCTCTCACGAATTTTCCCTACCCATCCATGATTTGTAGGACATGGATGCTTTTCCTCAGGGCTCTGGCTTGATCTCGCAATTTCCTGTGGCTCGATCTAACTAGCTTTTTTGATCAAAAAGATTGGAATCGTGCATCGTTGATCTTTATTTCAGTAAAGCTACTCGCCCATGTGGGGATCGATCATTTTGCAAAATTTGGTTTATGTCACACCATCCGCACCGATTTTCTACTCTTATCATTCATCAGGCCACCTAGTAAGCAAATTGGCCTATGTGGCAAAGAAAATACAATGATTAAAGATGTCTTGATTCCCCTCATGAACCCAACACCCTCAAAGAGCTGTTCTACTTGATAAATGCGTGTAGCTCCTGTATACAAGAGCTTTCACAAACTTGCATTAACAAACTACAAAAGCTTGATCACTTTGCAAGAGTTCTACACTCATCGGAGATTGTGATACTTTCAAGTTTTTTTATCTGTATAGTTATGGCGGGTGGGTATAGTTTCATTCTTTACCACTCCGATGGGTCATCAAGGCCTCGTCTTTTTCATAGAGAAGCGCCTCGGTAATCGTAAATATTGCTTCGCTCCTGTGGTAACCACGGAGGTTTTTGGCATCTTGACATTAGCTCAGCCACTGATAATAACTTTGCCGTGAATTGTTTCAAATCGATATATCAGAATGCAGCAGCACTGCCCACTTACAAACGGTTTTAAAAGGTTGCGATTACCCAAAAATCACTAAAACCACTTATCTAATGATTTGCAAGCACTCGAATGCTGATGGAACGATGACGATAACTGTTTCTGCCCCTCATGAATTTTCCTTCCCTCTTTTTCAACCACCGTATAGAATTTTTTACTAGTTTTCAAGGTGAATCCAGCACTGTAGGTGTTAGTGGTTATCAATACACTGGACATCTCAATTCCCTCCAGCATTTAGACATTTCTGTTTTTTGAAGAGATATTCATATTAGAGGTAGAATTTCTGGGAAGGAAAGCACCGCTCCGCGTTTTTTTGTTCTTCTTCATAACTAGGTTGTTTCGGACTCCCTCAGGTAATATATCACGTGGGTTTACATAGTTCGTCAAGCTCTTCAAGGTGGTCAAGAAAAATTGGATTAGTTTGGATGGTTCCGAGGTCCATGTCTCGCTGAGTTTCCGCTGGCACGTCATCAGCATTGAAGTTAACATCGATTATAACCAGAGGATTGTTGCTACTACGGAAAATCGAAAGAATCGAAAAATAGTTATCTTATTCTAGGAGAGTGGAAAGACGCAATCCTGAGCCTGTGTTGAACAACTTGGCAGCATTGATTTGATGATTAATAGGCTTTCTAAAATACTAATGGCCAGCCGGATTGACTTTCAAAAATATAGCGAACGAAGCGATATGTATTGGACAAAGCAGTGAACATTTGAAGGGTACCTCTGACTTGAAAGTTGTTCAGCACGCGATGTTTAGGCATGCCCAACACGCATAAGACCTTGCTAATTTCTTCTATTTTTTCTCTGGCCTCCACACTTTCGTTGAACCGGGCCATGAATTTAAGTAGAAAATACCGCCTACTCTGAGGACGCCCACCCACAACAGAGAGGTCTCCTTCATTTAATTTGTTGACCCATTCCTGACTTCATTTCGCTCATTTTTTCGGTGTCTGGGCTTCCCTCAAACCTAAATAGGTGGTTCCGCTTTGAGCACCACCCGTTTCGGTGCGTGTCTCACTCTCTCACCCGCCGTAGAAGGGTTCCCTTCGGGCCCCTCCACCTTGTTCTGGGCTCCACCCATCCCACACTTGACCCGATCTCTACAGCTGCTTCTTCAGATGATGCCGATATTTGCGACAACAACAAGACATAACGATAGACAAACAGACAGACAAACAAACAGTCACACCAAAGTCGTGATTTATATAGCTATTCTATAAATAATTTTTTTGCGCTTTAAAAGGTCGGAGAGAACGTCAGCCAAGACAATAGCCTTGGAAATGCATCCAGAACTCGCTTCACTATCACCTAATCCTTCGAATACGAAGGCTAAGTTCTACATGACAGAAATGCAAATAAAGTTTAGTTCATTTACGATGGACATCCGGTGAGATTCCACTCATCTACTGCTACATTGAGAAGGACTGAGCTCCTCCTGAGGGGGGCGGAGCGTGCACGAATACTGTGATGTTGGACCCAGATCGTTTACATTTGACGGGCTGCAGCATGAGAATGCTTCCGGTAGGTGGTACGATCAGATTCCACTTATACTGGGGTTAGAGGTAAGGGGGAGGGGAGGGGGAGAGGAAGGGGAGAAGCCGGTCTTTGCTGCAATGCTACCCGGCCAGACTGATTTCCTCTCTCACAGAAGGTAGTACAACCCAACCCAAGTCCAGCTTCTAGTCCCTTCTCTTTGAGGTGTTCTCTTTCGAATTGGCGCGACTCCCACCATCGGATACTCCGTTCCGTTCTTGTCCTTGATTTCTTAGGAAGGTTGATCGCTATGCCTGCTAAAAGAGGTCTGTGCTGTAGAGCCAGATCGTTTCCGGGCAGTACCTTGATGTCCTTTACAGTTTTGAGGAACAATCTTCTTACTAGCACATGATCCATTTTCGTTTCTTTCCCTCCACTGCTGAAGGTTACCTTCTGGGACTTCCTTTTCGCGAAGAAAGTGCTGCAGACTGTCAAGTCGTGAGCTATGGCTAGGGCAAGGACCCTCTCTACTTCTTCGTTTCTGACTCCCCCACCTCTGCCTCCATGTACCCTTTCCAGTCCCCTCCTTTCACTAACGACGTGCCCATTCAGATCACCTGCTATGGTGAGGTGGTCCCTCTCTGGAACCGATCGGATGGAGTCGTCAAGGCTAAGGTAGAACTCATCCCTTTCGTAAACGGAGCAGCCGGCTTGAGGTGCGTACACTGATATTATTGTTCAGTACCTCTCCTTCGTGTCTGTTTTCACCGCCATGGTTCAACTGCTGACCCTGTTGACGGCGGAGACAGAGTCTTTCGGGGACTCTGCCACTGCTATGGCCACACTATTTCGTGTGGTGTCTTCTCCGTGGTAGAAGAGTTTGGCACCCTCACCGAGTTCTCTGGCCTTTGCACCCTTCCGGCGGATCTCCTGAAGGCATAGGACTTGGATGTTCCTGCGCTTCATAAAATCAGCGACATCCCGGGACTTTCCAGTAAGCGATCCCACATTTAGAGTCCCTATTCAAACTGACTTCTTTGGCCGAGATCGTTTACTCCTCGGTAGCCCTCGCATACTGTCCACAGAACTCAGGCGGGAGTCCTGTGCGCCACTTCCAGGTGGCGTCCTAGCTTTGTTACTGATACTCTTTGAGACTTTAGACATATTTGTTGTGACTGGTTTCTCCATCAGCCAGCCTTTCAACCTGGGCCTGACGCTGGTACCGATACCATTTTTGCAAGTTTCACAAGGCATGGATTTTGCTTCGGCAGGAATCGAACTCGCAATCTTTCTAAGTGCAGACGTGACCCAACACTCTTATCCACTCGGCTATTCCTGCCTTTGCGTTACAGTCATTGAGCGGAATATTTGATGCATCAGAATGAGATAGTCCTCCCCGAATTCGAACGCCTGGACAACTTTTAGAGCATCCGCTCGATATATTCTACTTGAGCGGAAATGTCATGGTTGAATACAGCCCTTTTCAGTACGGACTCCTCGTACTATAAAAGTTTGACCACCCCTTTCTTAGCTGCAACCTAACCATTTTACCCGCATTCTGGAACGTTTTTGAAGCAGTTACTAATCTTTGATCCTGGGTCGTCCCACTTTGATGCAAACCCCACTAACTCCAGAGATTCGGGCACATTCCTTCCATTACCCCCAACCACTCTTTATCCACCTTCTAGAACGTTTTTGAACAGAGGTATGAATTTTTTAATAAGGACCTAACATTTGAAGGCGCGCCCCTCCCATTGTTAGCGGAGCTTCGAAACGTTCACGTATGCCCAGCACGCATAAGGCCTTCTCACTCTGTTTATTTGTTCTCGTCTTCACGCTTCCGTTTAATCGAGTTATAATCTTATTTGATAATCACCGCCCACCGCGAGAACTCTACGCCCACCGCCGATGGATACCCTTCAGTTCACTTGTTGACCCATTCCTCACCTTCGCCCAATTTTTCACACCATCTGGGCTATTATGGAGTCTAACTTAGACATTTTGTAGAAGACACGTCGCGCATCCCCGCCCCTGTAGGCAGAGCTTCGTTGAGATCACATGTGTGGTTGGTCCGTGTTGGTCTTTCCTTTGCCAAATCCATCCTCAACCAGACCCGACTCCTGCAAGTGCTTTGACAGGTTATATCGAATTTCCACGCAAACAAACAAGCATACAAACAAACAAACAAACAAACAAACAAACAAACAAACAAACAAATAGACAGACAAGACAGACAGACGCGTGTGCTTTTTATGTTGTAGGAATGAAAGTTATAAATTTGGGGAATTTTCTATCAATAACTATTTTCAGCCCGAAGAAATTGGGCATTATTTACATTCGGACAACTATTTGCACACGATACCAAATCATGGTGGTATATGGTTAGCCTATTACTTCTCTCAATTTCTGATTGGAGTGTGAATAGCCTTTGTATTTTTCTCATCTCAAATATGGAATTGCCAATATAGAGTTGAGACGTAGGAAGTTACTTCTGGGCTCAACTTTTAGCAGAGGGTATAGACACAACAGATGGAGCTAGTACGGCATAAGTGACGACGACAAATGTACCCAAAAATTTTTACAAGTTTGGGCGTGTAGCATTCAAATTTACAAGTAACTGTGTCCGGGTTCGATATATGTATACGTTGATGGTGTTAGTGACACGAGATACCTTCAATTCAGAAAAAGGTGGTGATATGATGACATTAAATAAGATATGATTGAGGAATTGGGGAGATTTAGCTTGAGCTTTTACGACATATGACAGCTTTGAAGAAATATTATCAGAAACAGCTATCTTCACTAAATAGGACTAGCCATAGTGCTGGATGCATGCAAGACAAATAGCTATACTTTTCGGTCATTCTGTTCTACATTTGTGTATGTGTGCGTGCGACGGTGTGCGTGCCTGTGGTTTTTGGAGGAGATGTATGTCAGTGATCAGAAACTCACTACTGTGGTTAGTTTTGGTGGTAGTGATAATAGCTAATCAGGAATCGCCAAATGTTAGAGTCACAGAGTTTGTTACTTCCTCCGTTTCAGTAGTGTAGCCCTTTCAAGAACGCATTTGGACTTAGAATCGCCTTTTCAAAATAACCTCCAACCGGGAAAAAAATCAGTGCTGTGGAAAGAGTGCTTCGTAATAGTGGAAGTAAACAAAATGCTGAGAATCACCTGTATTACCTGTCTATCGACGGTTACCGACTTCCTCAAGCGGCCGCCAGTAACTCTCCATTCGTCTCTGTTACAAGCCACAGTGCTTTGTCCTCTCTTCATGGACACAAGACTCAGCATTACTTCCGTTCAGAGCTTTCGTGAAGAAGTCTGACCATCGCGTTGGCGGCCGTCCTGGTGTTCGCTTGTCGTCCCAAGAAATTCAGTCAGTAATCGCCTGGTCTCACGGTCATCACTATAACGTGTTCGGCCTACCTGGTCTTCGTTTTCTTGGCTAACCAACGGCATCCCTGATCTCCATTCGATGACGGAGTTCCGAACTCCGGATTATCTTCTACTTTTACGGCATAGGGCGTTTCCAAGCGTATTCCTTTCCACTGCGTATTGAGTAACGCTGACTACATATTCATCTTCCTTTCGTACAGTCCAAGTGTCCGAGGTGTATTTCGAGCAGGAGGGATCGGAGTGTCGTAAACGTGAGCGCGGAGCTGGATGTTCTTTGTCTTCTTCACTACACCTTCAATACTCTTAAATGCTCCCCACATTTCCCTCTGCACAGCTCCGAAGCTGGGTCGTTCATCATGTTGACTCCCCTACCTGATTAAACATAGCTAGAACATTCGGAGATATTCGTTCCGTACAGCGTGAAGAAAGCATCAGGTAGAAATCTGTTTCGCATAAGCGGCGGCCATCGACCTTCACGCCGTCGCTTTCCCATCACATATCACGCAAGATGTTCTCGAGGGCTGTACTGAACAGTTTTGGCAAGATGGTGTCGTCCAGTGGTACTCACGTTGGTGATGATTTCTTTATACAACGGCGAGATTTTGACCGTGAAGATTTTGTAGAGCTCACGAAGCATCCTTATGTATTCAGCAGGATCACCCTGGTCGCCCAGGCTTCAGTTATCGCTTCTGTCTCAACGATATCCAAGGCGTTCTTCAGATCGATGAATGTGAGACATAACGGCATTTTGTACTCCCGCGATACTTAAACGAGTCCTGTATGAGTCGACAAGATGTAAAATCGGTTGTGCTTAACCCTCTCTGAAAGCCTGCCTGCTCGCATGGCTGTCCTTTATCTGATATTCTGCCAACCATTTCAGAAGGACGAGAGTGAAAAGCTAGTAGATTACAGACAGCAGGCGGACTGGGCGATAATTGCCAATATCGCTTGGATCTCCCTTTTTATACGGCGACACAGTCTTTCTAGTTTCCCACGACGTAGGCACATTGCATTCCGACAGGTACCGCGTGAAGAGCGTAGCCAGAGTTCTGACGATAACTGGTGGGAGACTCTTCAGATGTTCTGCTTCGATCCTATCGGGACCGAGCCCCATACAATTCTTCATCGACATGATTGCATGACTTCTTTCGGAAGGGAGAACTGAAGGAGCGAAGTATTCGTTGTACCTGAGATGGGAAAGGCAGGTGGACGTGGCTGTCGAAGAGATCCCAGTAGGAGTTGTAGATGACCTTCTCCATCGCCCTTCGAGATGCACTAACTGTTCCGTCAGGGCGACGAAAGGAAGTCATCTTGGTCTTGTAATGGGCGAAGCTCCATCGGGCATTGCGAATGCTCTTTCCATCCTGGGCTGCTTCATCCATCACTGCTGCTCATCTCTCTTTCAGATCTTTCTTTATCGCTTCTCCACTTGGCTTCGCATGTTCGGACGTTTGTTTATGATCGCCTACGACTCCACGCTAGCGTATCAAGCTCGAGAGTCTTCGTAGTGAGTCGTCTCTTGGCTATTTGTAGAATCCCTGCTTTCCTTGCACTATCATGAAGACGTTTGACGAGTCTGTTGTAGTCTTCATCGATGTTGTCGATACAGGATCTTCCTATTCACCCGCAAGAGAAGCGAGGTGGTCCATATGATCCCAGAACTTTGTTATCTAAAGCTCACACCTCTCTCTACGCTCTGAAAAGCAGAAGCTAGTAAGAGGATGTTCCGATCCCGTAGATCCGGTAGAACATCGGAGTAACAGCCACACCAGTCAGGCAATACATTCGACAGAAGATGACGTAGACGATTGGAGCGGACGAGGGGCTTTGTTTCTAGAGGCGGTCCCAAATCGCACCCCCTTCCCCCTCAATACTTCCCAGTCACTAGAATGTAAGCTTCTAGCTGAGTCGATGGGCAGGATACCAACTCACCCGCAGACTCTCCACACACGCGTATGCATGGATACACCTGCAAATGTAGAAGGTGTTTGGACACAGCGCAGCAGATACAAAGAGTCTGTTTCCTGAATCCACCTTTGTCTCTGGGCAAGTGCTGGCGATTTTGGGTCGCGATTTACTTCCCTACCCGCCATCCGGAGACGCCCTAATCGTTGCTAGTCGACTGGTATCCTTCGATGAGAGAGAGACCCATGAGATCCGCAGATAGTGAAGTATGGAACTTCTAGGTGGCGATGCTGAATTAGTTGCAGTGAAAGGAGGAGTGCCGAGGAATTGTCAGATGTTGCGACCTTGTAACGAGAATAGAAAAGTTTAGCCTTATGCAGGCAATTCGGTATGCAGTCAAAAACAGTTACTCCTGTTAAGCGGATCACACCTCATAATGAATGTCACGAACACACGACAATAAATGTCATGAACACGAATTCGACATGGCAGTGCAAATTTGACAATTGAAAGGAGATGAAAAATTTACTGAGAAAGCTACGTATAAAGTCTGCGGCTTGTCCTCACGATTGAAGACCACTAGTATGACTGAAAAGTGCAGCGCTGCATAGCTACGATCCTTTACTAAAAAACTAAGAATATACTAAGTAGTGATTGCTAGATCTAATCTCTTTATAACCTGGTTAACTCATCTTCTTTTACATCTCTAACATTACGGACACAAAAAAGAACGTTCTGATGTAAAACCTTTCATAGTGAGAATGACCAAATAAAATACATTAATACCTGCGCCCTGGAATGAGCAGCTTCTAGTGAAGCTTCATCTTTTTCTTGCTGCTCCAGCTCCTGAAGCAAACGGCGGCCTCTGACAATTTTAGCGATAAGGAACATCCTTGGAACTGTAAGGAACAATACTTCGGTTGAAAGTTCGGAAATAGCAACACAACAAGCCGGAAAAACATCGACATAAAGGTGAAGCAGTAGGATGGTTGGCAGTAGGATCCTTTCACAAACTTTGTCTCAATTCCTAAGCAAACTATGTTCAAATAAGTACCGAGCTATCTTCTGAAATACTGTAAGGTACAGTACAGTATGTATATAAACATATAAGCATTACAATGTACAGTGGTTATTATAGAACTACAGGCTTGAATCTATTTGTTGGCAATGTAATTTCTTCAGGTGTTCATGCGTCTTATTCACTTCGACTGGCTTTCCAAAAATAACTAGGAAGCAAATCAGGATTCAAGAGTCTCGCAACAAATGGGTCCAACAGGATACGTTGAGGAGATTGAAGAAGAGGACCTGCGAAGGGAAGGCAGGTCACATGTTCAACTTAGAAGCACGATTAAATGCAGCCAATTACACCAGTCGGCGAGGAGGCCCTTATCACCCCCTGTTGAGCCACAGGGCCGGCTCCAACATACAAATATATCAGGCATCCCAGTGGAGCCAGTGTTTGAGGGAAAGGTGAAGCTAAGCCAGTCCATGCTAAATAATACAATAGAGCATTTTGCTTTAGGGAACGAGAAAGCGAAAAAGACCCACAAACATTTTGTCAGATTTAAGATCGTGAATATACGCATTGCAAACAGAGCATATCACGATGCAAGATACACCAGATGGAAGCCTGCATGAATCCTAGAAATAAAAAGCATTTGAAAGAGTCTGTGGTGATACGGTGCAGTCTGAAGTTCGCTTAGGGAAGATGGATGGAAAAATGAATAATAAGAGGATAAACAATAAGAATAACAGGATATGAACAAGTTCGTGTGAAGCCGTCTAGGTATAGTATGAAGTTTCCTGCCTCAGCAGTCCAAGAAAGGAGCAGCAGTAAGACCACTGAAGGTCAAGCCACCGGCACTGTAACGATAAGGCAAAAGATAGCGGAGGCCTAATATGCGGCGATTCCCACAAGAAATTTAGCGGCGACGAACCATACCTCACTAGGGAGGGATGCCAAGTCGAAGTGGTCATTTAACCCATTGACGACCATGCAGTCCACATTTGGACTGCAGTTGTATTTTTTGTTTTATTCATCTAAGATTATCTAAGGTTCCACTTTCTTTCAATTCTTTTTTTCACACATTACATCAGGCATAAATGAAACTACATACAGGGGTCCTAGAAAATCTTCCAATTTTGCTGTCTGTAAAGGTGTTTTTTCGAAGGGGTACATTACCTTGGTGAATTTTTCGTTCGTTGAACAACTTCAAAAAATGAAATATTTTGAAAAGACTGTCGTCATTAGCACTTCCAAATGCAAAGCTCGTAAAGATTTTCTGAAACGATTTCTTGTAATGATTAACCCACTGGCGACAGCGCCTTTTGTATTGTCCTTACATTAACTTTTAATTTCTCTTATAACTGTTGTTGGAAGTGAATGATTCCTGGACCACGACGAATCAAGATTCTCTAGAAGGTTGAGAACTCAGATGATACTTGAAACCATGAAAAGAAAAAATATAAGAACACTTGATAAATAATATAAATATCACAGGCGCACTATATGGTGTGACCCGTCGGCGGGCCACGTCATCGTGAATGGGTTAAAATTAGACCTACACTGCTGGACGTATTTTTGGATGCTGAGTTCAAATCTGCTAGATCTTAATTTGCCAAGCATTTCTCTAAACGGAGTTATGAGGGTGGTTTCGAGAACTTGCCATAAGAAAACTTAAATTACAAGGATGTATCTCAGCGGCGGCTTGGTGTAGTAGTAAGCGTGTTGCTTCAAGTGCTAGAGACTCGGGTTAGAGTTTTGTGGGGAACAGAATTATTGCATCATATGGAATTTTTCCCTAAAAGACTACAAAACACATTCATGGTAATTTTATCACGTTTTATGATCAATTAATGCTTTTGCTGATATTTATCCACATAAAGTAATACTTCAAATTTACTCGCATGCCCGTGCACTCAATATTCACAATAGGATAAATTTTGTCACCCTAGGAACAAATGTGATACTCTAGCAGGAAATGCTCGAAACAAAAAAGCTTCTCACAGTGGGAGCAACGGATTAAAAAAGAAATGGTCACAGCCCATTGCTTCACACTTACTAACCCCAAGTCAGAAGGAAAACAGAATTGTGTAGGGTGAGTGTTTTAGTAGCCTGCGGCATACCATTTAAAAGAGAAATTTCTCAAATTCAACCGCCTAGAACTGAAAGTAGACAAGCGCTAGTAAACGAGGGATGGTGTCTCGTGTGTACACGCAAAAGTTGAGATCGTGAGCTATCACATATGAGTTGAACCATATTTTCAAAAGGAAACAAGAAATGAGCTTCTATCGGCTGTACATATTATTCTGTAGTAGCCTCAACCAGTGTCATTTCCTTCACCTGCTTTCATGGAGGTAAGACGCACTGAATAGCTTTCTGGTCTTTGGATGATGTCCACGAATCCACGATCAGCAGTGACGATGTTGGTGAGCCCGGAGTTGCTACGCACCATCGCATCCAGTCTTACATCAACACCCACTCTGGCATCATCGTTGCTCAGCATATGCGTTTTACTCGCCCGTACCTCTAAATTTTGCGCACGGAGGAATCTCCCACTCGGTGACAGGTAAGTAGGTGGGAGAAGGTATCAGCAAGGCATTGAGAGGTCATAGATAGTGATTAAACCATAATGGTAGTGTTTTCTAGTCCTCAAGGGAAAAATTCTATATAATGCTAAAATTCCGTCCCCCATAAAATCCGAACCCTAGCCTCTCGGTGTACTTGTAAGCGCGTCGTACATGAAGTGACACGCTTACCACTACACAAAGCCAACGTTGAGAAACCCAGCACATCAATGTAATTTAAATTTTCTCATGTTAAGCTCCCTGAAACCACCCTCATAACTCCGTTCAGA
>UZAF01017887.1:2795-25101 GCA_900617895.1 Haemonchus placei
ATAGGAATAGCCTCTCCCGCATTTTCTTCGTCAAGGCGCGGACAGATTTCGGGAATGTTGTCGTGCCAGATGTTGCAATTACACCCTGATTTCAATAGTCTATGACTGTCATTACTCTGAACACATTCTGAAAATCTGTCCCCCTCTTTTGGTCAGACAGCAGGAATAACGCGAAATGTCCAATCTATAATAACGTGAATCAGTGAATGGCACGTTTCCCACGGGAAGATGCTTTTGACACCAAGTAAAAGAACAGAAAGACCCTGAGAAACTCAGATGCGTGCGTCTTCGGGCTCGATCTCTGCTGCCTTCGTTCAAAGAACAGCGCTCCCATGGGGTGACCAAATGCGAATGTGATTCATGATTAAGCTCGTTCTCTACCACGCAAGCAGCTGCCTCTTTATGGGAATTTCTTATTCGATGGAGTAGAATGTTTGGAAGAAACGCTCATTGTTGGCTCTGTGTTAGCTGCAAGTAGGTGTTTAGCCGACCAATTCTATTGGTTCACCTCCAGGCTCCCGAAGGTAGTTAAAGAAGTGCAATTCTCGACCTCCAACAGACAATTGTAAGAGTCTATCTCACGTGACATATCTACTACCCAACTCTAGAAAACCGCATTGTCGTCTAAAGAAAGCTTGCAAATGTGTAGCTGATACTAACCGATAATGGCTTATTTACATTTACATACATATTTACAAGTTTTCTTTAAATGACAATGCAGTTTTCTGGATTCGGGTAGCAGAAAAGTCATGTGAGGTAGAGTCCTAGAAGTGACTGTTTGAGGTCAAGTAGTTGGATTTTTTTCAACTCAGCTTTTCTGGCCCGTCTTTCCAGATTAGACAGGGGTTGAAAATTTCTCTTATATTTCATTCACACAATAATTTTAAATTTTTCTGGCTCATTTTCTATACTCATGGAGTGATGAGTATTCTCTAATGTAGCGCTACCAGCACCATTTTGAAAGATTTTAAGGCTTTAGAATGAAAACTTTTAAAAGATGAAATATGGCTCTGAAGTATAAAAATCGTCCTACAACTGGAGGGTCTTTTAACAAGTGATCACCTTGTAACGCAACTTTTTATGTATTTAATGGGTTTTAGCGTTTTCTCACATGTGTCCTTGACACCTCGCTGATTATTGTCTCATTTTCGTGGAGGTTTCGAGGAAACGGGGCTTTGTACAGTTTTAACTCGGCCAAGGTGCTTAAATGATCGTAAACGTGTTGACGGTACTGCATTAACACTCAGAAAGACTTGTACACTGTGTACCCGGACCATTCTTTAACATCATCAGAGGTTTTTTTTTNTTTTTTTTTGGACAGAGAAAATACTCAGTAATGGAGTCTACAAGTTTCTAACGCTTGACTCCTCTGACGGCAATTCAGAATTATATGAGGTGCATCTGGAGGCACTACGGTTTGTATGAAGACTTTCAAGTTCCAGAATTTTCAGCTAATGTTTGCCCCAACATTTTCAATCCCCATAGATAGCTTCTCCGTCATTCTGCAGGATTTGGCGATATCGGAGGCTCATCCTGCTTAAGCTGCCTCTGATCTCATGGAATATAGGCAGCTCCTCTGCTTTTTGCTGCCTATTTGGTTTATCGGCTCGGAGGCTGTCTAATCTGTTGGAGAGCTCAATCCTTGTGTACTTTTCTTTTTTCGAAGATCATTCCGAAGTTCAAAGGTAGTGGCGACAAATCTGTGTGTTCAGCTTACCATTAGAGCTGTCAATGATAGGACGACTGCTCGATTAAGCCTTATGTGAATCTGCCGGTGGCTCGAGCTAAATTGTGTCTCTGCGAGCATTTTTGATTTTAATGAAATTTTGGAAAAATTTACACACCCAGATTTTATTTGGGTCTTATAGGATGGCATTTTGCTCGCAATGGGCATGCCGGGATATGCTATAATAGCTTTCTCATTTTTTTCTTCTTCTTCCTGGGTGGTTGGTATTTGAAGTTATAACCATTTTGCCAAATATTGTAAACGACTATAATAAGAACAACATTTTGTTAATTTTACCAAAGTGCAATTTTCACCTCGTCTTTCCATTCCGTTCCATTCCAATCCATTTCGTCATGATGGACCCGCAGTGCTGTAGTTTGTCGTAGTCATACTGCCAAGCTGGTTGTTTAACGAGGTGCTTGATTATATTGTGTTACTCAAAAAATCCGATCGAGTCGTCGCCCTCATGCTGTCATGCTACTTTCTAGTGATTTCCTCTTTTTTCATATATTCGGTGGGTTGCCGGCATATCTCTTAGTTTTTCCTGGTAATTATTTATCTCTCTCGATCAATCCACTACAATCAGGCCACTCAGTATTCCTAAACTGTTATCAATGCACAGTCTTGATTTTGCGGATGGCTTCTAAAGGAAATGTTATGTTATTGACATCACAAACAGCTATAAGCTCCAAACAGAACGTTCGGCCATTGTATTCATATATGTAATGGCCATGGAGAGGTTAATTGGCAAAAGGCTACCAGAATGGTACTATGTTGGCTTCAAATCCTGGCACTGCTGTACTGTTTTTACTCATAACCAGCAAACTGGGGTAACTGGCTTCAGTGGGATGGTTTAAATCCAAGTAAAGTTTTCTGTGCGCTAGTCAGATGCTAATTTCAAATGTATTTAGGTCCGCAACACCAAATGTTGAAACTGTAAGTACCCAGACTCGTTTTATTCTTGCCTGTCTAGCCACACCAACATGTTGAGAGTTCTACTACCCTATTATATGGATTGTTTTTTTTTTCATTCGGTAAGGGACCATTTTCCCATGTAATGAGGGCCATCTTGGGAGATGAAGCAAAAAGGGAATACACGATGTGAATTGGTCCTGAACAGTTCTAGGCAACTTTTCGCTACGGCTTCGAGAGCTAAAAAGAAATCCTTTGAAAATGAATTGTGTAAAATCACAACTATCTTAATTTCATAGTTGTCACGTTATTTCGATTTACATTCGACCCTGCACAATCCGGAAGTCCTACCTTACTGAAACCGCTATCATTTTAAAGTCTAATTTAACCATGCGTCAGATATGGAATGGATACGAATTGATTCTACATATAAGTCGGGAATCGAACGTGGGTTCCGACTTGAATGAGATGACGCTTCTGACCAATGCACCACTCCTAACGCAGTTTGCTGAGTAAACTCCTTGGCAAAGGGGCGTGGCTTTAGATTCCTCTACTAGTAGAACGTGACGTCTGCAAGAAGGTCTGGGAGAATTTGCGAAATCACAATTCGTTCTATGAAATATTTCATGTGTTAGCACCATTGAACCGTGACTCGCTTGCTATGGGATGGTTTTAAAAGATAGGAATCTGAAGGTTGTTCATAGTTTTCAAACGGCTTTCCATCTTTCACAATGAAACCTTTTTAGCAATACATTGAAGGTGAATTACTGTTTGAAATTAATTATACGTGCAATGGCTGCTATATAATCGTTGAATACCGGTTCCGGTAGGTCTGCGTGCATTCAACCGTTTCATACTGGCAAATGTATGTATGCAGCACGCTTTTCGTCACTGGTTTCTCTCGAAATCTTCCTTTGACGTTTCTTATGAATGAGCCTTTGAAACGTATAAATCCTGCTTCGCCCATCTCATTGCTCGGGTGGTTTTTACAACATTTGTTCGACCGGAACATACTCTGGACTCCCCACTGACACCATTCTTGTTTAGAATTGAAAAAAGTGACATGCTCTTTAAGACCGGTATTCTTTCAAAGGGCTGCAAAAATATTGGGTGCTGAGGATATCTGCCAGTTGTTTATTCGCCCGAAAATGGCGAAGAAGTTGAAAGGCTCAAGTGCAGTTGTCCTTTTTTGCAAACCACTGTGGTGATGCAATTGTGATGTGTGAAGTGTATTTCAAAAAATGTTTGTTGGAAGATGGCTGGATTCCTATAGCTAGAACCTCGAGTATGGGTGGCAGATAGACTCTTGGTGTTCCTAGTGATCCTTGTAGTACTGTCAGGACAAGGAGGGTAGTCGGGAATCATTGCAAGAACGTGGCACCAGTGGAATCAAGATGAGTACGATACCGAGATGGTATGATTAACGTGCTCATCACTTTGGAGGCACAGCTCGCGATTATCCTATATACTTTTATTGGGTTATGGTTCCAGAATGTTTATTTGTTTATTTATTGGATACTTGCATATATATGTGAAAATTTATGATATTATATGATATTGTTGATGCGGCATACTTCATCAATAGCGAAGCAAACGAAAAAGTCTGCAAACTCTCAGAATACTAACCTGTTCCACTTGTCATTTCTCAGGTTGGACGAGGTTCCGACGGGGATTTTTGGACGAGACTTCAGTCACTCCAGAGCAGAGGCGAATTTATTTCCAGTGTATAACAGCTGACCGCATTTCCAACAAGCATGCTTCATTTTGAATAACGTCGGCTCTCATAAGGGCATTCAATTCGTCCTCTTTTCAAAGTATTGAGCGGCATTGGTGGTTCGAACCGGTTTTGAGGCTTCATTGCGCTCTATCCAGGCCGCTTGTCGACTCAATAGTGCCCCGTATAACCTCCTCAGAAGCTGGAGTTTCCCAACGATCGGAATCCTCCAAAACCTTTTCTATCGCCAACCGTGGCTTTGACAGAATCCTCCGCCTGTCCTTTATACTTGCGCTATATTTTATTTGGGAGAATGGGACATCCGTTCAGCCACAGAGGGACGGTACAGATCGCGTCCATTGCTATCCGATTCACTACTTCTTGAATACTTCCCGTTGTTCCAGAGTTTAAATGTCCAGCCATATATCGCAGTTTGTGGTAGGTCGTTTGTTATGTGCAGCTGAAGTCTGCGAATGGCCTCGAGAAGATTTGTCTTTACTTCTTTGAAGTAAGCCGCAGTCGGTCCGCAATTAGTTGGAAACATTTCTTATAGATCCTTCTCACTCACTCAAATCTTTTCTGATTTGCGTTTTCATTTTGATCGAGCCCCATCTTCAGGCATCTCACTAATTTCGAGGATATGTTGGAAGATTCAATTTTCAAGTGAAGCATAGAGAACTGCAAGATAAGCTTACTCCCAGCTGGATCATAGAGGCTTTTTCTACTATTATTTGTTGTTCTCGTGCGATTCGTGAGTGGAGGTCCGATGAGGGCGAGCACAGCGGTGCCTCTATTCACTACGCCATATTTGCTTCCTGCCTTTGAAAAATCTGTAAGCATCTATGTTCAAAAGAAAATATTGTCTTTGAATTATTGTGTTTATTCCGGTTTGAACATAGTTGCCAAAAGGATAAGGTCTAGCGGTGACTGTGGTGAGATTTAATTTTTGATTGGATACAATCCCAATCCTTAACGAAAAAGAGACGGTAGGATTTGATCGCTCTCATCTAGAACGCTGTCACCGAAATGATTAAAAACGTGACGCCTTTTGCAAAACATACCTAGGCTGTTAGGTATTTTGCGAGTTCGGCAGCTCTTATACACATGATTTAACCATGGCTGAAGTGCCTATGTCTTATGTGTGACGGTCTGTATTCAGCTGTTGCATGTCATCGAAGCTGGCTATGTGATGTCTGTATAGAGGACAAAAACAAAGTCTTCTGACGATAATCCACCCCGTTTTCGGGATGCGCCCCTGCAATCTATTTCCGTTCAGGATCGCGGTGACGTTGCGAATGCGTATGTGGTCTACATAACGACTCGTGGTGGCCAGCCGATGTACAAGTTGGTGCTTTTACCCTCCCAGACGAATCTGGTACCAGTCAACAGGCCTCGGAGGGATAAAAGAGACGGGAACCGACCTGGGATTCCATTCTCAACCATGCGCGCGATAGTGCGCCCCTTGCCACTACAATACTTCCGCTTGACGTCTGATTTGAGGCTAAATTAACTGTGTTTCTCATGCTTCGCACTATTCTTGTAGTGGAATGTCGTGAAGCCCTTCCTGCAATATCCATTAGCGGATGACACCGTTTTTTGGTATATTCAATCACATTACTAATTAGTAATTTAACTAAGCGTCAGTTTTATTTTTAGCTAAAGTAGTATTAAGTCTCCTTCCTAATCGGCTGTCTATCCGACCCAATGACGTCTTATCCTACAGAATTCTGGTAAATTTTCAAGAGACAACATCTTGCAATTGTTGCTTCCTCAGAACTTTACAGAACATCTAACGCAGAAGTTGTAATAAATATCAGTAATCAGGTTTTGGGCACAAGCCTTCCTTCTCGGGCCTACTTCTGAGTTACAAATACATCAATTCTATTAGCTTACTGAGCCCAGTAAAGGGTACGGCTACGGGGTTGAATGAAACCATATAGGGCGAAACGGTAAAGTAAGTAAGAAAAGGGTGCAACGCCTATGTTGACTAGCGCTCGAGAATTTTTTTGTCAACCCAATGCTTTTGAATGAATGAAAATTTTTGATAGTAGACGGCTAGTGCCTGACGGGCACTACCACTCACGTAATAGAAACTCCCCAGGTTAATTCTACCAGAACGGGTTGCTTAATAGGGTTAACGTCTCGTGTCTAACAGCAGTGACTTCTTGTTCCCTCCATCACCCGTCATGGTGATACTCTTTAGCTGACGCGAAAACACTTTTGCCATTCAAGTTAGTCGGCCGCAGGACCAAGCAACGGGTGCCTCAAATAGAAGTAATGATATTGTTGTATTGTCCAATATCAATTCGGCACGGCTGCTTCTTTCCCTCTGAATCTAAATTGTTGTGACTGTTGAGGAAATTTTTAGTCGAGTTACACTTGTTGTTATTTTGATGCGAGTCAAGTACTACTAAAGTTTTCTTACTTGACTTGTAGTGGCCATACTGGGATGTTATGGATGTAGCAGCTTTATTGTTTCCTCTTTTTATTAATTTGTATTATTCCTTATCACACCGTATCACTTTCCATTACCTACCACGAAAATTTCCTTCATAACCTCTCCGTAGTTGCTAGTGAACATGCGGGAGAAAAAAAGTGGCGACTTCAGTTTTTAATTTTCTGGTTTTTTCCTTGTCTATCAATCAATCATATTCATTCATATCATTTGTTATCACTTTTTATCACTCATGAACCTTTTTAGGTACACCTTTCACCGCCATTCATTTGTGAAAGCAGACCTTAATGCGATTACGGACGCGTGACGAATTCAGTGAACTTTCCCTTTAAACGCCTTGATCGGTTTCTAGCAATTGCTCTCACATTTCGTCATCATTACGCTAAAATTTGCACCTCATCACCTATACCCTGACGATTTGAGCGTTCTATGTGTAAGGTCGAGAAAGCCAGAAAACCTGGAATTTCTTTACAATTCTGTCACACAGCCTCCTGAGCCCACCTGCTGGTCTACCTGTAAATGGAGCAAACTGAAAAACCTCTGGGTATGGCCCCTGTCAAGAAAAGCTCATAGCGCTGCATTCGAGTCTGTTCACTTCTTGCAGGGCTGATTTCGGAGCTCTGCTACTTGCTGCATCATTTGTAAACCATTCGACATCTATAATTATCGAACGGAATGAACATGGCAAATACCGAGTGTCGTCACGCAAAAACGCAGAATTCTATTCGAAAAAGGGAGCGTAAAGGACTTGGGAGTTTATACTTTATTGCTAATTAATGACTCCCTTCATTTCCCATGACCCGTTTCCGTCGTATAAAAAGGGATCTGGTCACCGAGCAGATCTCTTTTGCATAAAATGGGAGATGCTATTAATGTCCGCTTCAACGATCGACCAATTCCCGTCAGCAAATGGGCCGCGTCTTCAACTGGCCAATAAAAACACGAAATCCTGCGGTCACTTTATCAACAATTACTGGTTGTTTATTTTGTCACTTAGTATTACAAGCCGTTGTACATACGCCAACGAATCAGGCTCTTCAGTGAGTTGAAATACAAAAAAAGTCGGAGAAACTTGTCAGTGAAGCGGGAATGTTGGGCAAAAATCCAATCTCTACGCTTCTCCATTGAACGCTTCACTTCATCCGGTCGCTCTTCGCGTGCGGCCTGAACATTATGGATGCCTTCCCAACCATCTCATGGGCTATTTCTTCCTTCTTCAAACTTTCACGCCCATTCTTCGACTTTAGGCTTCAACGCCATTCTGCTCTGAAAGTTGGCCCAGTAGGCGAAGAAATCGAGCATCGAATTTTATGTCATCTTTGATAGCTAAGTGTTGATCCTAGTTTATTCTAGTTTGCTTCCAGATTCCAATTGCTGACCTATACGGCTATGTTGAGTAACTGTCCTGGTTTCTCAGGCATTAAATATGAAAGATCGGACGTCGCAACCGCTAACATCTTTTTGCCTTATAGCTACTGCATACGTTAAGCGATAAGACCTGGTAATAGCCACGTGGACCTAAAAACTCCTATCTGTGCGTAAGCAATGATAAATGACGATAATTCGGCTATGGCTGTGTCCGATTGGATGCTGGTGTTCCTAGGTGTCTAGAGCGCGAACTCAAACAGCATTACTCCATTATGAAACCAGTATTTATAAAAAATTGATGACCACAGCACATGAGTAGTAGTTTCTACTGTTTATTTTCCTCGATCCTGCTCGAATTGCTCGAAACCAGCTCTGTAATTGGCGCAAGTTATCGTGTGTTCGGGAACGCTAAGTCATGGATCGGCTTCCAACCAAATAAATGCCACTATATGTCAGATCCTGTTCAATCCTGAACATATACTGAGGGGCGGAAGTGGTGTAGTGACAAGTGGCGCACTAACCCATACGCATGGTCAGGGTTCGAATCCCGGATCGACACCCGCCTCGGCCAACCGAGCCCTTTATCCCTCTGGAGTCTGCTAATTGGTATCAAACTCGTCTGGGAGTAGGAAAGCCCTGAGTCGTACAACGGCTGGCCACCGCAATCCATTGTATAGGTAACATACGCATTCGTTACGCCACTACGATTATGAATGAAAATCGAATGCGGGGCTCGTCTCTCAGACGGGATTGACTTACGCCAAAAAAATATGTCGAATCTTCAGTTATTTTTACCGGGCTTGACTATTAAGTCAGCAATACTGGCTAAACCATCGGCTAGTGCTTGCAGTCAAATATGTTGACCACAAAAGCATTTCGTATCGCCTCTGGGAGTTGAGCTGCAAATGGAGTCTTGCACGTGCACATTGTCTATTTTATGTACAACTAAGTCATTTCATCAGTTTCAAAGCTCGAGTTCTGACGTCACTCCGCTCCCTGAAACAAGCATTCGTAAAGCATTTACATATCCAGACGTTTCTATAAATATGTATGAATAGGCAATGGATGAATAGATCTTTGGAGAGCTGGCCGCACTCTGCGTTCTATTCACAGCAATCGGAGCACTAAAGCTTTCTTATGTTGTGCGATAATGGGCCGCGTGGTTCGTCTGTAACCATAATCCTGGTTGAACTGTTGGTACATTAATTCTTCATCTTATTTGAGTGTGAGTGAATCGGTGGTATGTTTGAAGTCAGTTGAGTTTGGCACTCTACAAAACCTCTGGACAATCCTAATTTATACTCGTTTTTTTCGCAGCTGTCAGAACTTCCCCTTTCTAGTTATAGACCTGGCTGGCCGTTTTTTTTTTGAAACGGTCCAAAACCAATGAGAGGGAATTGTGAGTCGAAAACTGGTTACTATAGACTATAACTCTTCATTGTGATCCGGCTTAGCTCTAGTGGTTCAAAAACGGTGTCACTTCGATTTGATCCGTCCGTTTTGTGCATTTATGGGAGGATTAATCCTAGCTCAAAGTCAAATTAACAGTGAATCACGCTCTGCATCGGTTAGCTCTTTGAGGATACGCCATATCATAATTCTTTATTCAGAATCGTGGAAGATACTAATTTAATGAAGTTTTGCTGACAATTGGTGGAGGTCTTTCAGAGGCTAACTTATGGTCTTTGGTTTAGGAGTCCTGCAACTTCGATGAGGCATCGTACGTAATGGGTAGGATAGATAAGAATGGATTACGTATGTGAAAATCCCGTAGATCCCCTCTGCTTAACCAGAATTTTTTTAGTAATTAGGATAGCAGCCACAAGTTTAGAACTGTAAGAGACGAACTGGTTTGACCGTAAGCAAATACACATCTCAGAAACCAGTTGAGCTCGCAAGAGTACGCAGTCCGGTTGCAGTATGCCAAACAAGAGCCTGCATTTGCAGTCATCGAAAAACAGTATGAGCTCTTTCACAGTCCCCTTCCCTACTTCTTATTGGAACTACTTTAGATTTCTTTTCATGATAACGTGCTCCGTTTGTGTTACTTATAGATAGCGATTAAAGGATCGTATACCGTAACTTTTATCGATGAAAAAGTTCGAAGTGCAGATACGAAACCAATAAGATATAGCGCTGGTTTTTGTAGCCATTTATGTGATTTCAAGTGGTCGTGTGTTAGAGGCGGAATAGAGCTGGATCGCTACTAGACGCTGTTGACTTTTTTTGGATTTTGACAGGCTCATGTTTCGTCCACCAAGTGAAGTGGCCTGGTTGCCAAGCAGCAGAAAACGTTATGGGGTGGGTGGCCTTGAAACGATAACGAAACGAGCAACTTGATGAAACGCTACGGAATTCAAATTCGAAAGTTTTGTAGAGTTCGTCGGAGTTTGCTGTGCAGTAGATTGAAGTGCGACGGATACTTTTCATGATGGGGCTCAAATTTTGGGATTAGGCTCCTTTCCTTGGAAACTGGACATCTGAGGTTCATTCTCAGAATGCGAATTGATCGGTGACCTAGATGGACTTGATACTTGAGCTGGGGCAATTTCAATACGTATAGCCTGATACAACAAGAATAAGGTAGTTTTGCTGTTTTAGAGTTTAATTTGGAACGGAGGTGGTGTGGTGCCAAGCGGCGCCGTACTTCGCATGATCCGGGGACCAAATATCGTCCCAAGTCAGTCAAACCTTCCATCCATCCGGGATTGATTAATTCTTGCCAGTCTAGTCTGAGATGACAAAGCTTTGACTTGTAATATACATCGGCTGGCCACTGCAAATCATTGCATAGACCACAAACACATTCAAAATGTCACCAGAGATCGAGTGCAGGGCGCACTACAAGACGGATTGATCTTAAATTTTCTAAACGCTTCAACGTTCAGTTTTAACCGAAAAGCATGATTGTTTTCTTCTATGGCTGCCCTGCTTCTTCTTCATAAGTTAGATTTTCCAACGCAAATTTCTTTTCTCTCTT
Source organism: Haemonchus placei (assembly GCA_900617895.1). Lineage (NCBI taxonomy): Eukaryota > Metazoa > Nematoda > Chromadorea > Rhabditida > Trichostrongylidae > Haemonchus > Haemonchus placei. The sequence goes on from UZAF01017887.1 coordinate 13,951, forward strand.
GTTTCCTTAATGCTTACTAGTGCTTCAACTCACGGTTTACCCCTACTTGAATACGGAATCGCTGCAGCTTGTTGGTCTCCACCATTCCGAGCCTTTCAAAATAAGTGACCCTCTTGGAGTTACAGCCGCGAAGCACACCTTTCTCAGCTCTTCAAAGTTCGTAACCCTAATGGCATTATAGTCACCAAGGATGACTGTGACCACTTTTACCACTCATACTTCCATGATACTAATTGACTCCTACAGATTCCCTTTGGCCATACCCTCCTATCTCCTCTTTGTTCCCTCGTTCCGCATGCTTTCCGGGATCTCGGAACGTGTTTAGGAAGACTCGCGGGCCAAAGAACTCATTCCTCTCTTTCAACCTGTTTTTTTTTTCTAGTTCTGCGTTGAGATACGCCTACATCTCATAGGTTTGTGACCTGTTTGACCCGAACGTTGTCCAGTATGCTCTATCCACGTACCTGCCTCTCCATTACAGAAACCCAATCAGCCCCTTTGCTTAGGCTGATTCACAAATTTATGTATGATTCCATTCTTCACGCCCTCTCGTTATCTTCAATATTTTTCCCGAAGACCATCAAGCTGGATGACCTAATCCATAAGGGCAAACGTCAGTCTAACTGCAAAAGTATTTGAGCAGTCAGCGATATCCTTTCAAAAATATGGAAAGCTCATCTCAGCTTTCCCATTCCAATCTCCCTCTCTGCTAACGACCGGATTGAGACGTTTGCAGGGCTTGCATTTGACTGCTATACTGACTGAATGTGCATGACTTTTGTTTTCTGAACGAGCTTTGAAATGTCCTCTCCGGGGGCAGCTTTTATTGCAGAGGAAGTGCAAGGAATGGAGTCTTTTTTAGCTATCGATTCCTAGCAATTTTGCCATGGGAACGTTTATCTGAATCTTTGAGAGTTTATGTACTCTCAAGTGCTCCTTTCTATAATGGGAGAAACCATCTCTATTTTTTTCTACAATTACTGTTTATCCTATTTCTGGAAATTTCTAAAAACTGCTTTCTCAAAGGGATGATAATTGTTTTAAATACAACCAGTGCACTGATTATAGACTAAAAACAAACTTGCTGCTGGCTTTGCGATTATCAAAACTCGTCATTCAAGGCGATGGAAGAAAGCTCTTTCAATTATGTAGATATAAGGATAAGAAGGTTAAGTTTCAGGAATCAATAAATGTCGTTTTCGGGTTGCGCCTCACATTCGACTTCAATTCAAAATCGTAGTGACTATTGAATGCGCATCATACAATAACTTGTGCTGGCCAGCCGATGTACGAGTCAAGGTTTTGTCTTCCCAAGCGAGCCTGGGAGCAATTAACCGACCCGAGAAAGACGAAAGGCTCGGTTGGCTTAGACGGATATCGGTCAGGGATTCGAACCCGTGACCATGCGTGTGTAATATCGCACTACTTGCATATACACCACCTCCGCCCAGATTTTTGTTTATTCATATTCGGCCATTAGTGGCCTTAGTACAAATAAGGCTAAGAACGGGACACAAATTTCTCAATGTGTCGTCTTTCAACCAACTGGAGCCATACTCACGCAATTCACCTCTTCATGTCTTTTTTTGATTCTGACTTATTTGCTCTGTTTTGATTCTGCCGGGTTCTCTAGTTCATGGCGGTTTTCAATCTGTGGTGCTCAGCGGATCATCCGATTATATCCAGCCATTCGTGTCCTCCCTGTCAGTCTGTACCGATTATGTAGCATTAACGTTGTCAGATGTTTATTTTTGCCAGCTAATAATGACGGATGACTCGCATTTCCAGACGGTCACTGAATAAACAAAGATTAACGGTCAGTCAGATTGGAGCTTTCGTCTGGTGTCCTTAAACTTCCCCAAGAGCAGTCCCGAGGTATGAATGCGGTATGGAGGACAGTGTATCGGATACTGTTTACTGCCTTAAAGATACTGTACTTTTTTGGATTCGTTGGGTTATTCGAATCCATTGTGGAGCGCAGCCTACGTTTACATATTCGATCTAGACATAGGAGGTGGATCCACGTCCCTGTGTAAGGATATCCTGCTTATGTGCAAGTGATATAAAAGGCCTTTCTTTGCAGTAGTTTCACTTTTTCTAGGCTTGTGCCTTTTTGAATTCTGATGGCTGAACTGTATCGGAATGGTGTTTATCGAATTCTGTTCGGAGGTGTACGTTCATTGAAATATTGATAGGAACTGATTACCTGGGAGAAAAGTGCTGTCTTTCGTGACTTATGGTTATAGCCGTCTGAGTTTTTCTCTAGTCATTACTGATCACTGGTGTAGGTGTTATTAGGGCTTGCTGTACGGTGTACACTGCCATCGGTCACTGCTACACGTTTTGGGGTTGTGTGATTACGGTTTATGTGTGTTAAACGTCTATTTAAACACAAATCTTGTTCCGTAATGTTTGTCATTGCTGCTTTGCTATTCCATCTAATAAATGCTGTTCCTACACTTTTACAGCGCCCAACTTTTACTGCACTGTAATGTAGGGCAGTTTTTACAATCTCCTTTGAGATACCACCGACTAGACATCCTTTGAGATCTGCACCTTGCTTGTCACCTTTTCTTGCTGAGTGTCCTATATTTCGTGGGGACATTTTGTGATCCTGATAATTATTAGAAAATTGTTGGGGTGATAAGCCACCCAGCCAGTTGATGAATTCTGAGGAAAAGGTCCACCAGATCGGTCATTAGGTTCTTTTAGCGCTAGTCATAGTCGTACTTTTCGAATCCACATCCTTTCACTATATTTTCATTCGGTTATTTGGAGCCTCGCATTGATCACTTCCGTTTTTGATAGCGCCTCCACATTCGATTTCTACTCAAAATCGACGATTTGGAACCGTCTGGTAATTGTACGGTGACTTGTGGTGGCCAGCTTGGCATTGGTTATCAACCCTTCCAAGAGAATGGAAGACTTGGTGGTCCTGAGCGGGTATCGCTCTAGAGTTTGAACCTCGGGCCATATGTGTGACAATGCGCCGCTTGCCACAACACGACCTCCACCAAACGTTGAAAATGAAAATGTAAGTTTTTGGTTTTTGCTCCTTTCAAAATTTATTGTTGTAGTGTTTCTGTCGACTACGTCCGCTCTGAAACATTTAATCGGACCCTTTAAAGTAGTGTGGGTTTCCACTGACATCATCAGTGCTCATCAGGGGCGAAAGTGGAGCAGCGCAGAATAAACTGATAATATCTTTCGATAGTGTTTATAACTGAACCTCTATGTGGATAATTGAGAGAGTTCATCGCCTCTGTTGGGTCCGAAGAGTATAAATGAACCAATGTTTTCGGTGGTCTAGCCGAGTACAGGAAGGATCACCCCAATCCTTTTTGTGTATGTGTTAGACGGGTGAGAATGAGGTCGGCAATCACTAAGAAAGCAGAGTGTCAGGTGAGAAGTGCACGTGTAGTGGACATTGTTTGCGCACTTTTATCGACACCTCTCCTCTGACCGCTAGTGGTACAAGTGGGTCTCGTTCACACCTTCTGAGTTATCAGTTCCTTATCACCCCCTCCTTGACTCTTTTAGTCTCAAGGTGATAAACTCTACAAAGCTCTCGTTTTGTACTGAAAGATGAACTATTCTAACGTTTTCTGATCCTTTGTGTAAAACCTTTGGTTCCACACCATGTCCGTTCTTCAGACCCGAACCATGCCAAGTTTCTTCTTCAATTTCAGGTGGTCACACATTGAAATGTTTTTTGTCGATGAGCAAATATTAGTGGAGACTCGTCGATGAATTTCTTTGATAAGATGCGATAGGAAACCCTTTAACGTAAACAAAGCTGTTGAAGCTTTTTAGCCAGTCCCTGGAGCTATAAAGACATTGACGAGATCGATGACATTGCTGAAAGTTCAGTTTTTAGAACATCTTTCATCGTAGCGATTGTCGTTCGTAGTGTTGCTCCCCTCAGCTAATCGTCTTCGATGGAAAATGTGTTCTCATCCTGTACCAGTCGGTACTGGCTAGTCGGCTGACTCAATTGTTGTACATTTCGTAAACCTCTTGGGGGTTATCTTGACAGTTCAGGAACCTTTCAATCGCTCAAGGTCAAGACACAGCAGGTGGATCGTGCCTTCTGCCGCGCATGCCGACTGCTGCATACTTACTTGCCGACGTAACCATCAAGGTCAAGTCAAGCGATGACATTCACGTCCCCCCCTTCCCCCTCCCTGATTCCTTTCATACCGTACTTCGCAGAGAACCTTTAAACGGGCTATCAAAATTATCTGATGGAATTGTCAATAACGTTTGAAGATACCGACAGTTGTCCATCTTCGCGCTCTTTGCTGTAAACCCACTACGGAACTAATGTCCTCACTTCGTTAATGTGCAGAGAAGAGGATCAACACATCGAACAGGTTCTTGACGGTTCATTTCCCTTCTCAGCTCGTTTTCGTGCAGGAACTCTATAATCGCATTAGTGAACACATAAGTTGACGGATCTCTCTTAAAAATCGAAGAAAAAACCAAGTGAAGTTCAAAAAGTTGCCGCCTTTTAAACAACAGACGTCGCTTTTCAGTAAAATTCGGACACATCTCAAGAAGTTTGTGATCAGTTTAGATATTTTTCCAATATATTTCTGCACTAAGGAGCTTCGTTTGAGCTGTGACAGAGGCTCCATGTTTCATTAGCAGGGTGTTTCTAGGTTCGACCTGTAATTTTCGCTTAAAGTTAGGTGTATGGCCTGTAAAGTAGGTAACGAACACTACTGAATCCACAGCTCTTGTTTCTAGCTTGTAAAGGTTACCAATCTTTTAAAATCCCCATTCGAGAGTTTGAATGGCAGTTCAGTTCCCCGTAGTTCAGGTTAGGCTTGTTCACGTGTTATTCCCCACGAGGGTTGCCCATTCTGCGACCGTTCTTTGATGATTGACGCTTGATATGTGTGTGAATTTGTTTGCTTATCATTGTGCAAAATCACGTCGTTCGTACGGTGCCAATTGGTACGAGGTGACCCGGGCGGCGGCCAAGGAAATGGCGTGAATCGGCGAACCCAACGACCCCGCACGACATAAATCGCCGACCGCTGGCTGCTAGCCAACTGCTTGTCGCTGCTGGCTCGCTGCCAACCCCCTTCAATCAGCAGCCATCTCTGTGTACAGCTGCAATGCCGTATGCGCGAATTGCTGGCAGGCGGACAGCGCTGCTGCGCGATGGGAAATGGAAACAATATGACCCTGGTCGAGTGCATGGGCAGATCCTTCACCACTGGGGCGATGACCTTGCGCATTAATTGTCGAGCGCGTGTGCATGAGTGCACGCGGTCATCGCTTATCCTTCTTTAGGAATTCGGGACGTAGCAAAACGATCTTTACTCATTGCTTTTCTTCTCTCCGGTAAAATTCCAGAAGTTCAGCCACAGTACTCTACTAGAAATTTATACTTTTCTTGAAGTGGCAATGCCCCTTATGAGCTCTTTTTCATGAAATCTAAGGGCAGACCTCATTTCCTAGCTTGAATGTTCATAGTTTTTTTTTAATATTAGGCTTTGGACTTTGGAAGTCATAAGCTTTGCAGTGGTTCTTTTCCTATGCCTTTCATCTCTAATTGCCTCGTTATTGAATATTTTTATTTACTTATGTTGCCTTGGCTGTAAGCAGCAAGACAAGCTTCATAGTTCTTCAGTTTTGTATAAGATCTTCAATTGGCATCAGGCCAAAGAGCCCAGTAACAGCTGACAAGTATTCGTACTTCTTGGAAGTTTAGCTTTCGAACGTGATAATTGCCCGATTTTCTGGACGAATTTTCTCGGAATCTACCCACCGTAACAGATTATAGTCGGTATATGGTAATGTGATCATTGACTTGTAATTCAGGGGGAAAGTAATAATAATTCTTGAGGAGGCGGAAATATGGCGAGAAGCCTCCCGATAGTGACATATGGGTTCAATCAGGATGATTCGTCCGGTTGTTCCTGTTAGCGGGAAGGAATTGGACCAACCTGGGAATTGTCTATCTTATTAATTCATGGGGAAGGATTTGCCTATCCTTTGTATCTTTGAAATTCAGTCGCATTACTGTGCTGTAGCTATAAGGTTGTGTCCCTCAAGGAGTTTGTGTATGGGTTTCTTTAAGTGATGGTCTGAATTTGATGTGTCATTTTGCTTTGGGTTAAGTAAATATTTTGTCTTGATCAGAGCCGTTCGCTATGATAGCGCTGGCCGTAATATTTACTTGAACTTTAGGTGTTATTTCTACTTTATTGTAAACGTTTCGTCTTGAAGGAAAATATATTCTTTTTTTTCTATTCACACTTATTTTTTATGTATTGGAAAAGTAAAGCCCTTTGGTGTTGACTAATATCGTTTTGATTTGCGGTGTCCAGCTAATGTACAAGTCGCACCTTTCACTCTTCTAGACGAGTATGGTACCAATTAGTCGGTATAGGAGGGGTAGAAGACTTGGTCGACCTAAGGGATATCGATCCGGGATTCGAACCGTGGATCATGCGTATACGGTACTCTACTTGTCACTACACCACCTCGCCCCTTTCCATGACTTAATTTTACATAATTATAATTTATAGGCCGACTGCTAAGTTTGTGAAAGCTCATTTTTGATGGTCATCTCAAGAAAGAAATCAGTCTCCTACATCCTTATTCCAGAAATGACATCTCTTTCATTCTAGTCTGTCACGTGCCCAGCAAGAGAAGGTATCATTCCCAGCGGTGGCAAACCCCTCATGTTCAGGGTCACATTTCACAAAACTGAACAGGTGCGGGAGAAATGTCCAGGCTGTTTCCATTCATCTTCGTTTTTCGATGTTCCAGAAATACGACCACCTGCCTTTGTTTTTGCTGTCCTTCATTCTAAACTATGAGGAGCATGCATATAATGGCAATAATTTCTTTTTCTACTTACCTTACAAGTTGAACTATGTTTGAAAAAAGTTTCCTTTAAATTTTATGACACAAGGTGACTCCTCTAGAAGGCAAAAGCGTACTGAAAAGTTGGCTAATCCCATCATTCCTTGAATGGGGCTTGAGTTCCGTTTGGATGGCTCTGTGGTTCATGGCGCAACTTAAGCAGACTGACGTAGAAGATGGTGGTGCCCTTCAGTTGGTGTCCCTGAACCTAACGATGAGTACGTGGACGCATTCCGCACGAGTTTCGCGCTTTGATTCCGATCAGGGTCGAGCGTGGGTTGCGTAGCTGTCATGTAGGATCATATTAGCTCGTATGGGAAAGTTGGGATATTGTTCACAGAAGGGTATAAGAACCGCGTCCACAACGATCTGTAAATTCTGAATGATTTCCATATTAACCCCGGCAAATTTGTTTTTGCAGTGGGTGTGTAGTATTAAGGGGAAGGAGAATGTTATAATTTGCTGGGCGATTCGGAGGACGTACTAATGGGTTTCCGTTACGAAGTACTTGACCCCAATTCCGACCTCATTAGTAGTGCCCCAGGTTCATACTTCTTCTATACCTGCTGGTGTTCTATTCGCAAGATGTGAACCCTAAACCATTTCTGGAATGCCCTTTAACTTGTAACCACCTTTCATCTCTTCAGTTCTGCCTTGCTGCTCAAATTAGATATAGCAATTTTTTCGTTACTACCTGAAAACCATCTCAAGCGGTGATCAATCTTATATACGTTTTCATTAAAGGGGCCATCCTGTGGGGTCTTAAACAGCCGTTTTCCAATATTTCACGCCATTGAATTTTAATGTTCTAAAATAACCTAGAAAATCGTAGAAGTAGAGTCTAAAAAACTGCCGAAGTTCAGAAACAAAGTCTTGATTGATCAGGGTAGGTTTAACCCTGAAAGGTCTATAAACAGGTTAAATGATATTTGTATAAAGTTGTATTTGAACCCTTCAAAGTAAGATTAATATCTGTCTACTGCCCCGTTACTTGCCTTAAATGCAATCTCTCAATGAGTTTGCTTTATGGGGGCTCTTCCCAACTATGGCTTAGGATTCCTCGCTTTTATTTAAGCATGGAAATATTCTAAACCTTGAATTCTTTAGCTTTTGTACTCCTTGGTATCCTTCTCCTTTTTTGGTCATATAACTGGTAACAGGTATACTCTTATATTGTTCTATCATCCCTTTGTCCCGTCAGTAATCATCTCGGCCTTACTTTTTTCGGTGGCATATATTTTGTTCTTGGGTGTTCTCCTTGCCGTGGAATTCACGTCCGCTTCGAGCATGTGTCCCACCATTATATGTGACTTTTCTTCCTATCCACAGTTCTGTTCGAGTTATACTGCATTGCATGTATATCATACTGATTTACAGAGGTCCATTCTTGCTGTAAAATAAGAAGGAAAACGCTGAGGTCATTCTGCGGAAGCAAGCAACTGAGTTTTCCGATTTTTTGACCAGTTCTGATACTTGAAAGGTATTTTGAGAGTCGATTCCCCTGGATTATCAATTGTTTCTTTCATGAAAAGAAGTTTGCCTCATCATAAGGGTTTGGAAAAAATGGTGCAACTTTGTCCTTTCCACGGTGCTCCAGCTCCACATGGATCATTAAGCAACTGTGTAATTTGACGTCCGTGCGCGCTTCCAATCCATCTGTCTCGGTCAATTTTTTCGCTCGTTCCTTCGGTTGAAAAAGATTGGATTTGTGTCATAATAGTACGAAACCTGAAGGGTTATGGATGGCCTCATTTCTTTTTAGGATCTGTGTCAGGCGCTATTTCTATTTATTTCTCCCACTACAGCGTAGTTATTGGACCTTTCTGATGGATGGTTCATTTGTTTCTGTGTCTCCCAAGGCTTTTTCTTTGAGAATTCCGGAAGTTTCCTTGATAGCGCCTGTTCCTGTGTCCTTCGACTTTGGTGTTTTTCTTTCACTTCAAGATCTCAACGATCAGATCTTTGTTGCTTCGATCGCTTCCCTTTTGTTTGGGATACTGAGGATAATTAATGGAACCCATTCAGTGGGAACTGCGCTCGTGTTCCTTCCCCGGGAGGCGCAGAGTTCGTGCTAGCCCGACATCTGGCTGCTTCTGGGACTGGGAAATCCTATCCAAGCAGAAGATATGTAGAGTTAAGCACATGCGGAAGATTTTGAAAAAAGATCTCATGAGAAACTGCGGACGGGATTAAAGTCGCCAGAACGCCTAAGCTGGCCTAGTGCTATCAGTGGCAGTTGGGGAACACTCAAAAAGAACGTAGCGAAAAGGAGATGCTTCACTATTCGGGTGGCTTCGTTTAATTTTGGAACTATTTCCAAATTCTCAAAGGTTCAGGATCGCATTGTCTGAAAGCTGCTCTGACCAATTGGCCAAATGGATAGTGGTACCGTTTTCTTTGTCTGTAGGATCAAATTTCGTCGAGGACAATAGGCCTTCCTTTTTGTGCGGGCGAAGTAGATCGTATCAGGTTGAGGGTGGATAAGAAAAGTGATTGAAGAAGCATTGGCCGAGCCTTCACTATTTGAAGAGCCTTATTCCAATTTTTTTTTATGATTCTGGACTGAGATTGGACGTACAAGGAGGAGCCTATTGGCATTGAATCGGGCACCATACTTTCTTTTCATAATTTCATGGTCCATTCCACATTTGTCGTTCTGCTAGTGCAAAGGAATGAAATAACTTACTTTTAAACCATGATGGTTGGTTCTACCACTTTCAATTGGCTCAATTCCTTTTTGTGACGATTGCCAACTGTTTGCCGTGGACGTTGTCTACATTGTCGCCCACTCTGTTTTTTTTGGCATTCGTTCATTCGTATTCATGGCTATTTAGGTGATCGCTAACTGAGCGCGAGGACCAGTTGTCGGGTTTTCTTTGTGCCCGTTTGCACTAAATCGACAACAGCTGGAACACTTTGCGCGCAAGAATTTCCATTGATGTTCGTTTTTCTAAGGCCATAGTGCATTGTGTCGTTCAATGGAATGGCTTTGTTATTTTCCCGTTTGTGTTTGCACGGTTCTTTGTAATGGATGTTGCTTTCCGGGACGAAATATTCCGGTGAAATTTTTCTTTGGGAGGCAAACAGGTATGGGAGTGGTAATTCTTCTTAGAAGGCGTCACGCCTGCGGAGTCGGCTCAGAATCGTAGCGGCATTTGATTCTCTTCGCTACTCGTTCCTTGAATTGCAGCGCTTGCCTTCGAGCTCGATAATTGAAACTTCCCAGAAAACTTCTTGTGGAAAGGTCAGTCGCACGGAACCCGACTTTTTGAACGATGTAATGCGATGCGGTGGATCTGTGAACCACACCAAATCCGTCTGCGTTCCTTTTGGAATTGCAATCGCCGGAATGTTTTCTCTCCTGTGGGAAAAGGATGGACTGGAGTGGGTTGTATATCCCGACAAAGAAGAGGCACATCTTAATCCACCTTTCGATTCTGGTGGAATTTCCTGGCCGATTGCTGTGATCTCATGGTATAATTCGGTGTTTGGGATTGAAAGTCGTTCCGATTTCGCCCGAACCTGGCCAGTCACCCATTAGGGTCAACACCAATGCCGGTAGAACGGTCTTTCTTGTGGAATTGGTAAACTAGCGTCCATTGGGCATTGGCGTTGTTGATTGGTGAATGAGTGACCAGGTTTGGATGAAATCGGTGAGTCAGTTGAAGCGCCGCTCCGCAGCGATCGAAAATCTCTTCCATTAATCTTCATATATCAGTTCCCCACGTTGTGGAGCTGCTGAAACGTGTATCGCTGGCATGGCTCATTTATCAAATACCGCATAGCTGCTATCCAACAAAAGAACATTTGAATAGTGTGACACTTGCTTTTTCAAGAAAGACAGAAATGAACTGTCACCCAACTGGCGTTATCCTAATTTATTGAGACCGTTGGTGAAGTGATACGATTGAATCGAAAAACTATAAGGCGCTCTAAGGGAACTCATCTCTATTTATTTTTCGTTCAAGAAATGATTCATCTTGCCTGTCCCGACATATGGGGCTCTTGGTAGGTCTTTTTGAGAAGCGTGGTCTGCTGCAGAGAACTCCAACCGGGAAAATGTCATTCCTACTGTAGTTCTTTCGTTTCCTATGGAAAAACATCTTTCGGCTACGGAAGTGAGAAACGGTTCAGTCTCTTTGCACTAACTCCTCCACCTCAGTTGTCGTTCTTCTTCGGTTTTCCGACATCGTTAGCTTCTAAAACTTTATCTGTAGGATACCTAACCTACTGTCTTGGACGGCTTATCCTGGGAGAACAAAAAGATCC
>UZAF01017888.1:8321-25478 GCA_900617895.1 Haemonchus placei
CCAAAATCGTTCTTAACGCCCGTCTCCCAAATCGTGCATCTTCTTCTAAGCCAAACTGCGGAGCTGTAGACCGTTTTCCTTCACTTTTTGAAGGATAGTGACCATGTCTCTGCAAGCTAACCTTTGATTTAGAGCAGTGAACCCACCTATAGGGTGATACCATGTTCACATCTGTAATTTATTTCCCGTTAGATGTTGTTTTAATGAAAAAATTTATCATACATTGAAGTGAAGGTGAAAGTTACGGGCACTCTTACACACACTTAATGCCCTTGTTGCGTTTTTTAAGATAAATATTACCATTGTTCGTATGTCGTCTTTTAGTCCTTTATTTTGGGAAGGTTTTCCTGATCGTGAAAGCAAGGCTCACTAGTTAAATTTCATTTCATATTAACATTCTTTTCACCTGCTGCTTAGTTTTTTTTTTTTATAAAAAAGCAGTGGTTGCATTCTCTTTGTTGAAGTTTCACGCATCAATCGCTTTCAGTCATGGTTTCGATATACCCGTGAGTTCATGCGAGTCTATAGGGACAAGCCTCGTTTTTTGATGATGCATCAAAGTCTGCTATCTCACGACGACATTAATCTGGTTGAAGTCGAGGATGCAGATGTTGCTCAGCTCTTGAACTCTATGCACCAAAACGGTATGCTTGTACTATTTATTTCTATCAATTAGAAGTGAGTCTGTCAAGCAGCCTAACTGATATTAATGACAGCATGGTTAGAGCTACAGACGAGTTGAAAATCTCATATGGATGCCCATGTGCAGTGTCAGATTTTTCGAAGTTTTTTGCGAGGAATCGTAATCGAAACAATTCGTTGCAAACAAGGCAGAACACCAATCATGACCTCACTGTCTGCGCGTACCACAAATTCTTCCTATCCGGAGAGCCAAGCTTTGGAGGCTGTCCTAATCTACTGGGGCATGAAGTATTTTAGCGCTAGTAAACTCCATTCCTACGACGTATCCTCGCCTTCTAATTCCATACAGAGTCGGCGCATCGGCATTGATAATCGAGTTGTGGGTTGTGCCTCAGAAATGGACCTTCTTATTCACAACGTAGTGGTATTTTGAATGCATAAAAGTCAATTCGGATGCACTGCTTATCTGTTCGAGTGTTGTCCAAGACAAACTGGAGTGTTGCAATTACACTTATGTCATTTGCACCTTTACTTCATGCATAACTCTTGTACTGTTTCGCTTGCTTAAATTTGTGCAGGAATAGTTTTGGGTAAGGTATTCGCTCAATCACATTGCCACGCAGCCTACTTGCTGAAAACAGGGATAGTTAGCGCAAACAGGTTTAAATGAGAACAGTGCTATAACTGGAAATATATGGCAAAACACGGATGTTGGCTTATGAGCAAGTAGAGAAATAGGAAGAGACATGGGGAATCGATGAGAAGCTGTGGCAGAGAAATGGAAAATGAGAAGCATGGAAAATTTTCCGAGGCGTTTAATACATATCTTGAATTTTTCTGTTTTTTTTCCTCCAAATTTATCTTGTTCTTTTTCCTTACCTTATTTTTAATGACTTAGGCGAGCTGGACAACACAATGGTGATTGTTATGGCTGACCACGGCCATCGCTTCGCTAAATTGAGGGAAACCCATCAAGGACAACTTGAAGAGGTTGGCAGCACCTTCTTCTCTTAAAATTATTTTAGAATTTGTTATATAGTAAGAAAATTTACCGCTCTTCCTCCCAACATGGGTTGCTCGAATTATCATCTCTTACCACCAACTACAAAGGTTTTGAGAATGTTTGTATCATGTTTTTCTTTAATTATTTTATTGTTGATAATTGCCATTATATGGGATGAAAGCTACCCTTGATGACGACGTCAAGTGACAAAACGGCGGTAACGAACTTAGTTGTTAGCAGAAAGAATGTGCTTTCAAATTGCCTCCATGTGGCATAGCAATTCGGAAGCTTATTCTCTCTGCCCTTTCGTGCACTAACTTAGCATTCGACGTTGATATGTAAACAAACATATGTCGGATGTGGAAGTGAAAGTAACTTGTGCAGATATTTGAAGGATCCCTGATTTTTCAGCGACTGCCGTTCTTTTCCATTGCATTGCCGAAGGCCTTCAGAGAAACTGAACACGGAAAGTTGATGTACGGAAACCTTCAGAGAAACAAGGACAGGTAAGCTTTATGTGGATTGGGCTCTGCTGAAAAGCACTGAAAAGCGTAGCATAGCGTCGATTGACTAGATTGTTTCTTCTCATGAACTAGTTTTCCGTCTGGCTTCGAAGGGGGCGATCTTATTCGTCTTATTAAACGTAGTTTGTTAAGAGACTGTCGATTTCTACAACTTTTTTTTTCGATCTCATTGCGTATTAGTTGTACTTAGGCTTTCGACACCCTTTGATATTCATGCGACTCTGATGGACGTGCTGCACTTACCTAAGGATCTTACGACGATTCAGGACGCGAAGACGAGATCACTATCACTTTTTCGTCCTATCCCTGCAGCGCGAACTTGTGCCCAAGTTCGTTTTATTCACTTTGTATTCACATTTTTTTTTCGACTTTCTCATTCCTAGAATGTTAGTTCTCGAACATTCATAGTGCACAGGAGTTCAGCAATTTGGATGCCTAATGTTTTGTATCATATTCAATTTCATGAATGTAATCTCCCATTCTCTGATGGGAGTTCTCAAAAATCTTTTTGCATTTTGAAAGGCAGGATCAGCCTGTTTAGTGTAAGAGGAATTGCGGAAGCAAGATCGAAGGTCATTTTTAGGCTGGTGTTGAACCGCATTGGTGCACTTGCTTGAATTGGCAAGACGCTTTGATTACGCCTAGCGACCAAGCTCTGGCAGAGCAACTCGCACTGGGTGCTGTGGAAGCGATTAATCGGCAGCTGAAGAATGTTTTCCACTTGTGTGCTGAATTGAGCCTGGAGGAACTTATTGAAGCAAAGAAGTAACAAATCTGAGTTTTGTTACGTAGGTTACATGCTATATCCTGCTTTCTATTCTCAGACTCGTGCCGAATGAAGGGGTGTTGAAGTACAAAAATGTGAAGGACAAAGATGGCTTTGTACCCGATCTAAGCGGTAATACCCAGGCAGCCTTCGCGCACTACCAAATAAAACTTCGAACACGACCAGGGAAGGCAATTTACGAGGTAAGCAAGTTATTATCTATTCTCTTGAAAGTGTACGTGGAAAGCTTCCGTGCAATCGGCTCTTTTGTTTAGATAACACTGTTCTACGATTTCAAGTTGAAAGAGATGCATATCGACCTTGGTGCTATCAGTCATCCGAACAAATTTGGAGACGATCCACACTGCATCATAGATCGGAATTACTTCTTGGCTACTTTTTGCGTGTGTCATGATAGGGTAATCTTCTAGTCCGTGCTTACTTAAAGGTGCATGTATTGCTACAGTCTGGAGCAGACAAATTCTATTCACTTAGTGGGGTCCCTTGACGATTGTTTTGTTCTTTTATGTCCGCTCACCTATATTGTGTGGTTAAGTTGTTTTGCTTTGATACCTCCTACAAGTACATAATTTCTAATGGTGCCGTATACGATCTTATAGAAAGTGGCATAATACTTCTCAGTAACGTTTTAAAAGAATAGTTGTTTTCTTCTACAAATGCTATAGCTTTATTTTTGGGCCATTCTTGCCTTCTAACTTCCCCATGCCATAATTTTTAGGTCTTGTGTTGTTCCCTGCTGTTCACTTATTTCCCTATTGACGATGGATGAATAGGCAAAGATTGTATAGAATTTATTTAAAATTTTCCGCGGTTCTACTTTCATTTAAAGGGTATGTCATGTGAAATAGGTTTATACTTCGAATTACTAGAGAATTTAATAAAATTTGCTAATACTATGGGTGCTTTCAAATGCTACGGTGTTAGAGTGGATTCCCATTCCGAGGGGTATTTTACAGTAGAGCTCCTTTATAAACGTACGGTGTAACTGAATTGATTAGGGCTTGCTAAGCAGTCCCTCCAGTTTCAGTGGGAAGAATCAGTGTACCGTAAACACTATTTTATAGGAATGTCGCTAACAGTCGATGTTTATCCAACTAAGGACGAGATAATTTCAAATGAGAGTGATCTTCAGTGCCATAGATGTGGAAAGAGGTAAAGCGTTCTACTTTTATTCTCAATCTACTCAAGTTTGCTAACTACGATGTGCACATCTCTTTGTTGAAAGCTCGGCCTTTCCCGTTGATATACGTGTGTATAGAAATAGGATAGCTCCGTGTGAGCATCATGAAGGTTGTATTACGGAGTGCACTAGTTTTTCTATGTCACAGCAGGACATACGCTCAATTGTGAAAATGAAAGTGGTTTCCAAATAATTGAGCTTTGACTACTGCGCATATCTTTATACGTTTGACTAATGTTCAACATGTGCCACGAAGTGATAGAAGGCCCAATGGCATTTCGGGATTCGTAAGGTCTCTCAAATAGAACAAAGGCAGGCACTATTTACCCTTTACTACCCCACTTTGTCAAGAATGGGCTGGATTTCAATCGAGTTTTTTTCAAGAAGATGAAACCGACTAGAAACATGCCTAGAGGGGTAATTCGAATCAGAGCACGAATATCCACTCGTCATAAAGATGCCTAGCGCTCGCGCTACAGGCGCCGTTGCCGAATGGAGCTGGGTCACCATTCTTGCTGAAAACTTGTCCTAAGCATGAAGTACGAAGTTTTCATCATGAAAACTTCGTAATTCATCGGGAAATAACGTAGTAAACTCTTGAAAAAAATTCGATAGAAATCCAGCTCATTCTCGGCAAAGTGGGGTAGTAAAGGGTAAATAGTGCCCAAAGGCAGTTTCTATCGGCAACGCTCGTGGACGACTTTGACCAAGGTGACAGCGCATTGGGACGCACCTTCCTTTTTATACTTTATCTTGGCTCAGGGGGACTAGTTCTCTTCAGAATCACGTCTTAGTAACGCTTCTGTTGATCTTGTGGGGTCGGACGGTTTTTTCAGCTTCTCTTCCGGACGGTCCTTTATAGTGCCATCTTTTGGGAACATCTCACAGTACAGGAGACCAGGTAGTGATTAAGCTTTTGTGCGACGTCAGCCATTCTTGTTGCGTGATTTTGGAGGTCGAAAAGGGTAGCATTGTGAATGAAAATGTTCAAGGATTCTTTGAAGGATCGCCACAGAACTGGTGACACGAGTCCGTAAGGGATTTCGACTCGAATGTTTAAACAGAATTACAAAAAAAAAATCGAGAAGATTTGTTCGTAGTCAAGATGCCACTGCCTCAGTTTTGATGCACTTTTGTACGATCCCTTACTTTGCCCTTGCCCTACTCTCTGCTTGAAGGATAATTTTAATCGTCGATGCAGTGTTGGCTACTTAATTGCAACACAGCTCTTGGGAATGGAAAATTCGAAGTGTATTGTCTGAGAACTCATTGTTGTAGCTTTTCGAACACATCAGCACGACGTCTTCATGTGGTGAAAACGCATGGTGTGTTGTCTTGCGAGGGTGATAAGAGGATCTACGAGAGAACCAGCGATGGACTCGGTATGTGCAGCAAACAAAATTCCAATATTATTATATGAAATTTAGCAGTTACAATAATTCGCAACAGCTGATTTTAAAGGGGCGTTATATGCATTGCGTAGAACTTCTCTGTGAGTTATTTGTTGTCGTGGTGATGGGTAGACCTATTGGATTACCTTGTTGGGATAATAAACTCATTACTTCTGTTTCGATAATTCTTAAGGTAGTGCCATCTCAACGCTTCCGCGGTATTGTCGCATCATACAGGTAGAAAACGGAATGGCAGAGAGAGAATGAGAAAGCGCTGATCAGATAGAGGATAACGAATGCCTCGATAACTTGGTCAAATTTGATTTCTGACTACAGAAGTGCTGGGTTCATTATCTTGAAAACTAGAAAACTTGTGCAAGAGACGAATTGGGTAGTTTGTAATAAATTCATTGCTCGGAATGTGAATTGCACAGTCAATGATGCCCATTCGGATGTTTTGCGACGACGATCCACACTGCTGCTGTCAAGTCTATAAAACAACGAAAAGGGTAACGGCTTGAGCTCATGCGCTTCGAAAAACGCTCACTTGAAGAAACGAGCTTAAAGAAGGAAAGGAAATATGTCAGAAGTTTTGACGTTTTTTCCTTATCATTATAAAGTAGTAGACGGGAAGATAAGTAGTATAATTGATACAACTTTTTATCCTCATCGGTTTGAGAACCAATGATGTCAGGCTGCATGGATGAAATTAGCATGACTTGTGGAAAACCAAGCTTACAGCTTAAAAAAGTTTCTCTAGCGAGTTTCTGCTCATTGTCAGTCGACAATGCCTAGACTCTCAGAACGGACACAGCTGTTGCGAAAAGTGCCATGAAAAGCGCTTTCGCTGAGATAGTTGATGAGTATGAAGTTCTCAATGATAAGGTTCTTTTTGGGAACAAGAAGATAGTGGGAAATGTTCTTCCTCTTTTTCTAGCGAGATGTATTATTTCAGCTCGGACATACATATATCACTGCCCTGCGGAAGGTTGTCGAAAGCGAGATTTACGATTCGAAGGAATGAGAAATCTGAAGCAGCACTACATACGTGTAGGTATTGCCAATAAGGTTCTTTTAATAGTGAATCTCCTTCTCCATTCCAAGATAGCCATCCCACTTCGGTAACATTCCTTGAAAATTTTTGAAAAAAGCAACAGCACTTTAGTCCTATTGCTAACCCACATTCGTTGGATTTTTTAACAGAGCTGGCCTATTGCCATGATTTTCAAAAATGCTCGAGCTCTGCGGATCAATGAAGAGCGCCGAGGGATAAAAAAGCTATAGTGCCTCACATTACGCTTTTGGAGCAGCTGAAATTATTTGCGTTGATTTTCTCTTCAATAAAAAAAAANAAAAAAAAATGTCTTCGTAGGTACACACGGAGAAGTCGATTAAGTGTAGATGTGGAGCCTTGTTTGCCCTTCAAAAAGATCTGCTATATCATCAGAAGAAACGATGCCTATTGCGAGACCTCAGGAAGAATCAAGCGAAACGTAAGTTCGTTTCTGCGATTTTTGTTGTTTTGCAGTATTTGCTGATAGGAATGGGTGCCGTATTTTGGTAGGATCCCTACTTGTTCATGTTTGGAGCAGCAAACATGTTGCGATAAATTGAATTTCTTGACTAATTGATTCAACTAACTCAGTACGTTGTTTAAAACACTGTTGAAAGCTGACATTGTGAGACACCGTGATGACCACAGACAGTTCAATAAGATCTGGAAAAGTATTGCCAATTATGCCCTTTCTGTGAGTTCAGCAGTGGAGTGTTTGAAGGATTCCGGAAACTTTTGAAGCAAATGAATATACCGAAATTCAAATATCGAAGATCTACCGTAAGCTGAAA
Source organism: Haemonchus placei (assembly GCA_900617895.1). Lineage (NCBI taxonomy): Eukaryota > Metazoa > Nematoda > Chromadorea > Rhabditida > Trichostrongylidae > Haemonchus > Haemonchus placei. Next base: position 15,694 of record UZAF01017888.1, read on the forward strand.
GAGGCGCACCTAGTAGTGCTTTCAGGTCAAAGTGAAGATACGTTATATTAGTCTGAGCTTTTCACCTACTCACCCGTTTGCAAAAATTCTTGGATGCGTCTCGATGTTAAGAACGTCAAGAATCTCTGTGGCATACCTTTCGGTACATATCTTTGCGAGTGGTCTAGCCGCGGCCTCCTAGACACTGTCGATCGTGCTCGTCCTTTTCAACATCGTCCAAGGATAGTGAAGATAGTTCCGTAAGCAGATCCAATAACGGATGTGCTTTGGGCTTTAGTAGCAAGAATACGTCGCACATAGATTGAGATGCTAAGGAAGTTAGACCTCTGTGAATGACTCAAAGTGCAATAATCTTTTCACTTGGTTTAGAGGGAAAGCTGTTTCTGATGATTTTCTAACACTTCGAATGCTCAAACAACTTAAATGGAGGAAAAAGATTTACGTTCATAGTTTGAGGAACTGCACGCTTGGACCATTGACTCTCGAGATATGAATGTATGGATATACTTCCCACATTCGTTCTAGATGCTGGGATTAATGGGGATGTTTCGGAAAAAATAAGCGGAGTGGGCAAGGCCTTATGCGTGCTAGGCATGCATAAACTTGGTGAAGCTCCGGTCACTATCGACGTTCATAGTGAAGTGCGGTCAAACGGAAACTACATTTCGGAAACATGTATATCCGCTTGAAAAAAACAAAAAACATGTATATTCGCTTGAAAAGTTCCAAAAAGCGGGTAAAAAGTGCTTTTCGAGGAGGTGTGGCCAAAATCTCGGGCGTCCGGAGTTTGCACCGAATGGGCGGGGCCAAAATCAGCAATTCACATACCGCTCGAAAACGAGAAGGCGAGAAAAAAGTGATTGAAGGTATTAGAAGGAATGTGGTCGAATCTCTGAAGAGAGCGCGGTTCGCACTAAGGTGGGCGGGGCTAAGGTGGAATTTCATAACTTTGTTCAGAAACGTTTTAGAACGCAGAAAAAACTGGCTAGAAATAAAGAAATAAGAGAAAGAAAAGGAAGAAAAGTGGTTGGTCGCCGGAAGGTGGGGGGGGGGGGGGGGAAGGAGAAGTTAATTCTAAAAGTTTACTCTGTACAAAGACGTCCTTAATGTTCCCAGAAACGCTCTAGATATGGAATCGTCATCACCACCTACTGTGTGTAAAAATTGTGCTTTCTGTCTGTCTGCTCCGAAATTCGGTATTACCTGAAGAAGTGGAGTCAACTTTAGGTAGGACTTCGGACAAGATCAACAGAGCACGTAAGAGCTCAAAGGAACTCGAGGGTGGAACCCAGGGTTTTAATTTGCTTTTAACTTTGCTCCAAGAAGCCCGCACACAGAGAAAAATGGGAAAAATGGGCAAAGGGGCCGCGGTTGGCGGAGCGTTCTTGAACTATTTGCAAAAACTCATAACCCACAACCCACCACAGCTTACTGCCAGGTTCTCGAGGGGTGGGGGTGTGTGGAGCTTTGAAAAAACCACCTCTCTTTGACGCCTTCTAGGTTGTGACACGCGCGGTAGAGTGCGGAGCTCAACTGGTGCTATTAAATTTCACATTTGCAGTATGATCAAAAATATCACTCGTCACTGTGTGCTAATTGGGCATTATCACTTCCAGTCCCGCCGATGTAAGGAAAGAGTGTAGGTACTAAGGCTCCATGATCGAGTAATATTTCAATTCATATATTCGTTGTGTCGTTCTTTTTGTTTATGAATGTACTCCTAATTTTTGTTCTTTTGCTTGAAATCCGACTAAATTTTGTCTATTGGCCAAAAACATGTATTGCAAGTACTCATTACTTTATTTTACCTCTTCAATTTTCTAATCAACAACTTTCATCCTACAGCGTCCTAAAATTTATGCAGATCGTAAGTAGTAATCTGGTGGTTCCGTTGCAGCCTTGATTTGAGTGGCACGCAGTGGACATGGGCAATAAGCTGCATCAGCACCCGGTATGCCTGGACCCCCTGCGGGACCAGGCTCACCTGCACTAGCAGCTGTGCCATTCTTACCGGCAGCACCCGGTATACCTTGTGGACCAGGCTTGCCTGGTGCACCTTCTTCACCATTGGCTCCAGGAGAGCCGGACGCGCCTCTGGAACCGGGTAGACCAGGAGGTCCTCGTTTTCCGCGACCTTGTTTCCTGTTCCTTCCAGCGGTACCGCGTTGCCCAGGGATTCCTGGCGTTCCTGGAATACCTGCATCTCCCGGTGGTCCTGCAGGCCCTGGATGTCCATCACCGCCAACCATTCCTTGCCTTCCAGGTTGTCCGTCAGGACCAGGTGGCCCTTTTGGACCTTTTTTTCCGGGTGGTCCGTGGGGTCCAGGTGGACATGGGATACAGCCAGCTGCACCTTGCGAATCAATAACCCCTATTCCAGGTATTCCAGGAAGTCCATGTTCGCCCGGTATTCCCGGCTCACCAGCTTGTCCTGGTAGTCCTTGTTCTCCTTGAGGACCTGGCGGACACGTGCTTTCTACCGCATCACACGCACAAACTGCCTTCGACCTCTTCGTTCTACCGAAGATAAGGGGATGTTGTCCTTGTGATGCAGTGCTGGATTGTGGAGTGACGATCATGTCTTTCCAAGCCCCATCGGCGATAGTCTGAAATAATGAATTCTTAGCAAATACTTCCTCAAATATACTTGTAACTTCCACTACATTCACGGAACATGTGTTTTTGAAAATGAAAAACGGCTAAATCAAATCTTCCACCTCTCCCGACTGGGTTATTGGAGCTCGGTTTCATCTAGGGTGATAGATAGACGAATGATTCGATCCGATGCTCCACACGGACAATTACAGACAGTTACATAGTGGGTACCTTCAAAGGCACAGTTCAGGATAATTCAATGGGAACGTCAATGGCTTCCCCGCCTGTCGATCAATGTCACGTCATCACGTCAGACGAGTGTCGAGACAGTACAGATTGCAACTATTCGTTCTAGGACCCACATACAATCAGCTGGTCGCCGATTTACGCAGTTTCTTCACAATCATTGTACTATTTTCGATCTTGTCTTTCATTTTTCATCATAATATGGATTAGCCAAAATTATCGTTAACTGTGCCTTTAAGGTGCTTTCAGAGTCTTGAGAAGGAACCTGATGCGTATGCAGCTCAAGGATTCAATCGAAGTCGATAATTTTTTTATCATTTGGTTGCAGGAGGAGGGTTAAACTATCGAGATTAACGGGGATGACACAAATGTTGGTTTCGAGTTCAGGAAAGAGTATCAGAACTTCTTTTTTTGTTTTAGGTAAAATTGATTTCTATTCTCAAATGCCCCTCCCCCATCCCCCCTCTTGTACCATAACTGCGCTTATGAGGCAGAAAAGCGTCCTGGCTAGAGCACAGTAAGTGGGCAGAGATTGTATCTTGTTAATGCCACACCCCCTTTGGGCTGGCTATGAAACTAATTGCCTGGTGCCAGTGTTCGCAATGGAGCAACTTTGATGAGAAATCAATAAGTTGGTCGTCGTAGCGTAAGTTATTATGTTTCAGATTATTCTCTCATTCCACTGCTGCTCCTCGTGAGTAATATTGTTCTGAATACCTGCTCTGTTAGATGCAGTAAATGAGAGAGTAGTGCACTATAGAATCACCTAACCCAGGTTGTCAGGTGGTTGGAAAACAATTTCGTGTTTTTCGGCTTCCTACCGTTGGCTGACAATGGCAACAAATACCTATCCACACAACTTTCGTGGTCTTATTCTGGTCCATCCCCTAATTTCAGCTTTTTTAAGCCTTATATCTCTTTAATTACGCCTTTTTTTTTACGTTGTCTTCGTTACCCTTGCACTGTTCTGTACTGGACAGTTACTTTCACTGACCGTTGAAAACGGGGTCCCACAAAATTATCGTGGACTGTACCTTTGCGACGCTTTCTGCAACACAGAAACGAAAATTTAGTACGCTCTGTACTCGGCTCTTACAGCAAGCCCCTAGCTTACCCCTCATCCCCCGCCCTTTCCCCGAGTCCTTGCCCAAAGGCCCCTTTTCGTCTCGTCGTATATGTGACCGGTGAGAACTTGCGTATTAAAAGGTGGTATGCCGTGTCGGGTTACTGTAAGAGCCGAGTGCCCGTACTGAATTTTCGTTTCTGTCTATGCAGCAACCTTCTATCTCATTTACTTTAGCTGAAACACAGCGAGGATACTCACCTTGAAATCCCGGATTTCGTCCATGACGTCATCGTAGAAAGTGTTAATGTCTTGGAGAAGTATTACAACTAGAATAAGGCAAACAAAGATGACAGCAGCAGAAGCTGCGGAAGCTGCTGCTACGAAGAATCGAGTGTTCATCGTTGACGAGCTGCTGTCAGGGCGATATCGTTCTCTTTAAATTCATCGAGATATGGGCGTGAAATGTCATTTGAAACATCCGTTGAGCGTTTTTTCAAGAGGTGCGGATCTCGGCGGAACCTATCATTTTGCGCATGCGGTGACGAATTGACGCAAAGAACATAATCTTCAAGCAATCCAGATACAAAAGCAAAAGTTTGAAAAGCGAATCGGAGATTGAGCGTAGAGACTTCTTTTCTCTCGATACGCGATGTATCCTGTCTTCTGGTCGAGTTGAGCATGCAGATCATACATCTGACTTTGACTTACATAAAAGGCGGTGACTAGAATAACTAGTTGGCTTTCTCCTGCGCATCATAACACCGCTTTTCATAGCAACTTTGTTAGGCATTCGTTCTGTTTTTAGCGAAGCTTACATATGTTTTTTGAAAAAACAACACCCTCTAAAAAGTATGAACACCCTCACTGTCAGCTGCAGCAGGTTTATAGTGCCGAAAGTCCTTACTGGGTATTGTTCATGTTAAATAGTCATGGAATTATGGAATCTGTTGTAGGTACTAGAAAGATATCGATCGTGGGAACATGGGAATGCGGAATTGGTTATCAAAACCAGTTCTATTTGTTCAAACTCACAAAACAATTAGTTTTGATTTTATTACCCTCGTGGCGTCCCTCACAGTTTTTCACTGTTCTACGATTCCTGATGGAGCTTTAAACTGGGTCTCATGACGTTCCATGATTTCCTTTCATCGTAGAAATCTCAGTATCATTATTCGTTTCGTATTCGTAAATGCCATGCTTAACTCTGAACCGGTACAGTGGTGAAAAGAAAGAGGGCGTGTGGCAAGAGAGCCCAGATGTAGCGTTTTAGGTATATGCTTAAAAGAGTCTCTTCTAGGCCTAGCATGAATGTTTTTTGAAGTTGCTCAGTGGAAGTTGGCGTTGTCACATCATGTAGGCTTGGAAGTTGGTCATTAGCCAAAAACTCATTTGAATCTTACAAGTTATGGAAAAAAGCTTCGCCGTCGAACCCGTATTTGTGCTATCCGAGCATCGTGCTCCGTGCTTTGTTTACACTACCGAGACTCCACTCGCCACCCCTTACCAACTATCATGCCAGCTTATCAGCCCTCCCAGACTTGGGTTGAGACTTTCGTATCGCGTTCTGCTGGCGAAATAACAGCAGATAACAAAGATATCAAGTTGAAGACTAATTCAGATAGAAATTCTCACTGAACTATTTGTTTCACAGCATTTTCAGCGAATGTCACCGTGAGACCAAAATTTTAATTTCGAGACCCAATTTTCTGCGGATTCAATGTTGAACCTCTTCAGTTGTATTTTTGATGCTAATAAAAAGTGTGACAACGATAGATTTCTTATCACATGTCTGTGAATCCGCCCTATGCAGACAGACAGCCCTATGCACTCTCGCTGAGACCGGATAGGGGTGGTGGGCATAATCACGTTGAGAGAATGGTTCCTAGTTCCGTTCAGGGATCATATAGAAAGCGACTTGGGTTGATAAGCGTTTCGAAATGTAAGAAAGGCTTCTACCTTCATAGTCTTGCCTTAAAAGTCTCTAATTCGGTTTGTTGTTTTGGATCTTTTTTATTTTCAATGCTGCATTTCTCTCAGTTCAAAGCGACGAAGCATTTATTCATGTAAAAACCACTGATTGTTTCTGCAAATCCGCTAGACCGTCCTGCGTCATTTGTTCAGTTTCCGTCATCTGACGACTGTAATCCTGAGATTGAAAACTGGCCGCGACCTTATCCATACGACGTGGGCATGAGCAATAAGTTCCATCGTTGCCTGGCATTCCTGATTCTCCAGGCTCTCCCGGCTGTCCGGGAGCTCCAGGTTCTCCATCAAGCCCTGCACGCCCAGGAACTCCTTGAAGACCGCTGTGTCCATCTATTCCTGGTTCACCATTCGGACCAGGACGTCCTGGTGGCCCAGGGGNTTTCCTTCCTGTACATTATCTCCGTTTTCTCCAGGGGGGCCTGTTGCTCCAGGCTCCCCTCGCTCCCCAGCTTCTCCCACAGGTCCTTGTGCTCCTGGTTGTCCATCATTTCCAGGAGCTCCTGGTGCTCCTGGTTGCCCATCCGGTCCACTAGGTCCTTGAGGTCCTGCAAGCCCTGCAGGTCCTGGCGCTCCAATTGGACATTTGATGCATCCCGTAATTATTCGAAGACCGACTGTTTCTATTCCTGGAACACCATTACGACCTGGTTCACCATCGAATCCGGTTTCACCTGCTCTTCCCGGCTCTCCGGGAGGACCTGGAGGTCCTAGCGGGCAATCGTTAGGTTGCCCGCCACAATTACAATGATCAGCGGAACGCTTGTCACGATTTAGTGTTGTACTGGCTTCATTTGGTCCAACTGGTGCAGTTTGGATCATGATTTCTTCCCAGGCTGCATTAGCAATCGCCTAAAATTTGTATAATATCATTCTAAAATCATTTTAATTGGGCCTAGATTTATTCCATTTTTTTGCGATTTTCAGAAAAACAAACTTACTGTGAACTCCTGCATGTCATCCATGACATCATCGTAGAGGCTGTTTATATCTTGCAAAATGACGCCGACACATATGAAACTGATTAATATGACTGAAAATGAAACGCCGGATGCGAGGAGAATGGAAAACTTCGCATTCATATCCGAGGGATGTCGTTGCTGTAGCCTCACTGAGCACTTTTATAGGGGGGCAAGGACGTGATCCTAATGACAGTGATCTCATAGAATAGATTTAATGTGCCAAGTTTATCCGGATTCAAGTGGTTTCGGTCACCTTCGATGTCACAATGCCCACTGTTACAGGTTAGGGCTAGAAAACAAAAACTTCAGTGAAGGATTAGATGTTTTCCACTGTTTCTAGGGACGTTTTTGGAAATTCCAGGGGCCCTTCACTGAACATCGCTGAGCTTTATTTTAAACTTGTACAGTACCGCATATCATCAATCTTCGGTCATTCTGGTCATTAATCTCCCAGGGGCTTTCTCGACTCGATTAGGGCCAGCATAAGGGAGGATGTTTGTCGCTGGAAGAACATCAGACCTTATTCGTATGATACAGACCTTTCGGAAAAGCCTGACCTATCGGCCGGAGACGTCTGATGTTGCTGAGGTCTCAGTGGGTAACCGCTTCGGCCCGACGGCCGTCCCCCGTCAGACTTTTTCATGGAGTTTGAAACCATAATGAAGACAAAGTTCCACGTTTACAGATTACCCCCATACAATGTGTTGCTTGCAGGACATCCACATGAATCCGCAGTCGCTAGGGGTTTCGAACGTAGAAGATGATAAGTAGAGTGTAACGTCTTCCATATTCTTGTAAAAGTCGTTGAAGATTTGCTGCTTTCAAAATCTCGTCCACTTTGTCGATGGGAAACAAGCTCACAATTATTTAATCTTTTTTAGTTTACAACGATCGTTCTGCCTTCGTGGAAACATCGGAAATGCCTTTTATCATTTTAATTCATTTGATAAAACGCTAGAATTGTTATTTTTTCATCTCGGCCTGCCGCGCGGCTCTTTGGTGGATTCTGTATAATCCTTAGAGCGATAACACCAGGAGTGGAAAGGAGCGATAACGGCGCCGGTCACAGTTTTCTTATAAAACTGATTCAAGCGAGGAAATCTCATGAGTAGTCTTCTCAGTTGCCTTCTATTCTTTCATAGCGACGAGTCTGGGAGCGGCTTCGCTTTCACTCAATTCTTTTCTTGTGCTGTTATATTTTTTTGGATTGGACAAATCTTAGGTGATTAAGAATGTTAAGAGGCTTCACAAAGTTCGCCCAGTGTCTTTCTGATTACTAACAAGCTCAAACACAGATTACACCTATCCTTTTTGGAAATTCACTCAAAGTGGTGATCAGGCACTTTCAGCAGATGAAGTCGATGCGTCGCCTTCTGTATCGGAACCGGCATCCAAAAAGGAAAAGAAGCACGTGAAGAGGGTCGACCGCATATTGGGTGAGATTCGAAGCAAAAAGGTCCCAAAGATGTCTGCCGGAACTTCGAGGTATTTTTCTTGTGAAATTCTTTATTCGTTCGCTCTACCAGTTAACCACGGAAATGATCAGAATATAAAAATAAAAGGCTAAGAATTGTATATATGGAAATTAAGAAAAAAATTGAAACGATAGGCATGAATATAATAAATGAGGCCGAACTTCACTTTCTCTAGATTGTTGGAGCTTCACTGACGAAGAAAAAAAAGTGATTTATAGACCTTCCCACGATATTCTTTTTGCTGTTTATCCAGTTTCTTTATTCTTTAACCCAGAATGGTCCTTAACATTTCTGATTGATGGAATAAAGGGATAATCGAATATCAAATGATTGGGAAAGCTGAAGTGTACACCTCTGGAAAACAGTTAGGATCGTAAATTTTGACGAAAATTTTCAATATTCTCATAAACGGATGGAAGATACTTGTGTTGGTTTTGCTGATTCGCAAGCGTTCGATTAATGGGGTAACTCCTCCTACGGTCTAACCCTTGGAACCTATAGGCGCAGTTCACGACGAAAATAGTTCCGGAGATATCCCCTATGATAAATCTGTAGCCACCCCTATACCATATGTGGCGCTATCAGGTAGGAAAACGTCCTAGATATTGCGTTATAATGACTCAAAAATTGCACTGACTGTATGCCGTACCCGAAGCGGACGAGTTTTACAGGCCTTGTATAGGCTGCACCATCCACAAGGACCACCCACCTTGGAACTGCAAACAACTAGTCGCGCCCATGGCGAGAGTGGAAGGCAGCTTTGGGCATTTTTGGCTTGATATGGTTAGATCTCCACGCAATCGCAGCAAAAGAAATCTCGTCCGAATACCCCTTCCATGCTGTTTCCGTCATGGTAATCTCGTACAACCTCTATTTTTACTACACTTTGGAAACCTTTTTTTGCAGAATCGTCGGGTTTCTCGCTTTATTCTCCATCGTACCTAACATACCTAACATTGTCGTACCTAACATTTGTCGTGAGCTGTGCCTTTGACTAGGGAACAACTGTCGTGAACTAATTCAGAAGTGTGGATCCGCTTACTGCATGCTGGTTCCAGATCGTCTTTTCTAGAGCTTTCTAGTGCGATTTCGGATGAATTCGCCTTTAATCGGTTGATTAAATCATCCTTTCGGATAGTTATCCAGTGGTTCTGTGCCGAACAAGTTTTTGTAATGGGGTGTTTATTGCGCTTGACGTTCCACACGTTGGTCGTCCTCAGAGAACTGAAAACGATTTGGAGCTTTGTGAAATGCTACCTATCATGTTCGAATTAGATGGCTCCTATCCCCGAGCACTCGCTCTGATTGTTTCTATGTTTACGAAGTTGCGTCCCGCATTCGACTCAAATATTAGGTTGGCAAATAAGTCCTGCGACAAAAAATTTGAGGCGTTGAAAATTTGTATCAACAGTGTGAACACGGTTGCAAGGGTTATAAACTTGTAGGACATCACCCGAG
>UZAF01017888.1:26359-40116 GCA_900617895.1 Haemonchus placei
ACACCACCTCCGCCGTGTCATAAACATTACGGAACGAGAATGCATATCCTCTTTGCATTCAGCAGCAACACAGAAGACTTCAAGTGTGGTATGCCGGACATGGAGACAAGAGTGCAAGTTTTCGAAATGGCACCTTCACCCGAGCTGAATTTTCCTTTCCTGAACGATTGTGGATAGTAGATTACTCAAACTCGTCATAGCCAGTAGTTGGATCGATGGAAAATCGCGGTGATCCTCAGCAAAAGCTAAGGGGTTGGTGCAGCTTATGATTTCCAATTCTGCTGTGGCCCTGTACTAGTCGTCAGTTTAATTCGATTCTTGCCATGTATGCTTCTACTCCCAGTGGAATGGTCTTCAAAAAAATTCAATCAAAATATCATAATGTCCGTTGATCGGGTTACCAGATGGACTTCTGTAGGAGGATAAAATTTGTCGCAGCCACATAGCAGCGATATTTCTTTTGCCTGCCATTTTCAAGGACTCGCCTGCAACATGGACTTAACAGCAATCCTGTATATTTTCGTAACAACAGCTCTTTTGTAGTTTTGTTTGAAAACGATGAAACTGAGTGACAATAAACAAAGATGTTACCTTAGTAGGCTTTTAGTGCGGATTCCAGCAAAGGCTAGCGATCGAGCTCTACGTGAAGTAATATGCATGTAGTTCTCGCTGTCATTACCGAATAACTCAAACCTGAAGGATTACGGAAGTGTTTTTCAAATTCGAACCTCGGTTTCTGAATTTTGTTTTGTATAATGAGGACCCCATTCTGCGATTTTTTTCAGTGAAAATTACCAGAGTCCAGTTTTTAAGCTTGGCAAGACTATAAGCATAAGAATAGATCACCAAGTGCTGGCGAAACTGAGTAGATGTTGCTACTCGTTTTTTTGTTTTGCAGTCAATCAACCATTTCTTTCAGCCAACAAATCATTCAGCCGGTGATTTTAGTTGTGCCTACAGATAACATCGCGGCAACCGTTGAAGCTTTGAAAAGGTATGATGGTTTTGCGTATTGAACTTGTTGTGAATGGTGTCTAATAGATTGTGTATGAGAAGTGAAACAGAAAAACTTGTGACTGGCCGTAATCGCGAGCCATTTTAGTTGTTTTGTTATTCGTTTTCCATTGAAAGATTGTACGTAGGATTTGACAACGATTTGACAATTTTTTTTCCAACACCGTTCAGTATAAGGCTATTCCAGTGTTTTCCGGACGACGTGTGAGACGTCTGTGCAGGTTCTTCCAAATGGCTACGAATGTGATACATCTGTGGCGGAGAAGAACACAGTCGCCGTAGGAATGGTTTGTTACAATGTTATTCACTGTTGCAGGTATAGTTTACCACGGAAAGGGTGTGGTAAGGGTTCATTTTCTTTAGAACGTTCGCTGTTAAAGGCACCGTTCACGATAAAAAAAGGTTATTGAGTTCTTACTTGTTAATACTCAGCGGCCCCCATGGTTTGTGGAAGGGACCCTCTCACTCCCCCCATTTCGACGTCCAGGGCATAGTGGCGGCCCTGTTGTTGCCGTAGTTCGCGTCTCCGCCCCTTGACCGATGTCACGTCAGACGAGATGTAGACGACACAGTGTCATGTAATTGCGAAAGGCGAAAACAGCTGTTTGGGTGTGATGTCTGCAATTACAGACATTGCGTCGCCTTGGTGCACTCGCCCAAACACTCCCTTGACCGCCGTTCTCTCAATGTGAAACTCGTCCAACCCCCCTTTCCAGCTCTTTTTTGACCTTTTGTATTTCTTTTTGTTCATCGTTTTTTGCGCTTTTTTCGTTGTTACCGCTTTATTCTAGAGTAGTTCTATCAATTCCCGTTAAAAAAGGGTACCCTGAATTTATCGTAAACGGTGCCTTCATGGACTTCAATGAAGGTTATGCTAAATAGGGCGCCAGAGAATTTTCTGCTAGTCTGCACCATGTTGTAGACAATGTTCGATTCTGTTTGTTTGAGGTTCCCTTCAGGTTAAAAGATTTTTTTTTGGGCCTAATGAATCCCGTATGAAGATGCGCTCTCGCATTCGATTCCCATCCAGAATCGTAGCGGGGTATTGAATGTGTATACATATGGGCTACAGAATGACTTGCGGTGAACAGCTGATGTACATATCAGTGCCTTTATCCTCTCAGACTTTGTATATTTACCAGTAATGTTTTCCGATTAATTCCGATGGGTGAGCCCATAGAGGCTCATCCGAATTCCCACAGAATTTTGATTTCGAGTGCAAAATTTGCTGTTCGAAGCGGCTACGAGAGACTACGGCACAGATGTTGAGAGAATGTGTACTTGTTCATATTGACCCCTAAATGAAGTGCAAAACAGCTACTAAATTAGTTTCGTTGAGGCATATAGTATGCCCTGGAACTCCATGATTGAAATATTGTTGCCAGGCTGGTGACAAACGTGGAAAAAGCTAAAGAAAACAGGCGAGAACTCATCAAATGATAGCCGTATTTTTGCTGTTGATTGTTGATTTTCTAAGGGTGATACAAACTTCTATCTGTTGCACACGACTACTCAGAGACCCCCGTACTGTAGAGACTCCACTTATGTATCACGAAGGTTTGCTAACATCGGATTATCTTGGAAAACCTCAGAATACCATTTCTGTCGGTTCACTGTGAAACTAGGGGAAACTCTGGGAAAATTGGAATCATTGTGTATTGAGCAGTTCTATAAACTCAAATAGAGCTGACAATGTTGCAGACGTGTTGAACCTAAGTAAAGCTGATATGTTCAGGACCAACCGTCCTGCTATGACTTCGGCGGCCAATTCAATTCACCTTCGCCATACTTCTTTCCTCCATCGGCTTGCCCTAACACAGCGAATGCATCATCAAGCACTGAGGGACAATTATTGGACTACACTCAAAATCCAATTTGTTATGAAGCTCAGCAAACGTCGGAAGTGGTGAGTGATGCGTTTGTGGGTTTTCTATTTGATAGAATCGCATAATTCACTGATAAAAAGTGAAAATGTTAGAAACAAATGCTAGCTTTTGTTTTCTGGTGTCTATTTATGTTTCGAGTTGATAGAAATGCCCACAGAACTTTCGGGACAAAGGGACACTCTTTTTCGGCGCAGTTTGCTAAGGGATGCGAAGGTATCAGAATAGTTGTGGAAAACTTCCATTGGTAGGAATCCATGGCTTCTGAGAAGGGCTAGGGGCATTGTTGGTCCAGAAAGTGGGCCTAGGCATGGCGCAACAATGATAGGATTGTTCAACGAGCAAATAGCGGCTACTATGATCCAAAATGTTCGTTGAAAATTCAATGCCGTTCGACGTTTGGTTATAAAATATCAGATTCGACAAGAAAGATAAAATTTTCGGTTTTAGTCAATTCCTTTTGGAATGCGCCCCAGCGTTTGACTTCATTCTAGGAGGCGTTTTGAATGTGTATGTGACCTGTAGAATAAATTGCACTGGTTGACCGATGTACAGTTTAGCGGCTTACTCTTAGACGAGTATACCACCAATCATTCAACCGCTTATTTATTCAAGGCCTGATTGGGTATTAAACAGGGCATTTGTTTTCTGATCGTGTGTCCATGATAGGATGTATACGTCCGTGGCACTGCACCATCTCCAAACTTGACCTGAGTCGTTGAAAGTGCTGCATTTTGAGTGGTAATGTTTTTAGGGATTCCAATATCAGTACGACAGTGGTGTGTTGCCACAAACACGGGTACGTAATAGGACAACAAGCACAAGTAGGCAGTATTTGGACGAGGTGTACAGTGGAGGAACTGGAGATGGTGTTGCACTCGAAGCGCCGTTAGCAAGGACATTTGGTACAATGGTTGATGAAAAAGTGTTTGCCAGGTTAGAGTTTTTAAGTTTTCGTGTTTCCTTTTGTCTCAACTTATTTTTAGTGTTCGAAATGCGGAAACAAGCATGGACGCTGCAGAGTTCGACTTACTTCGGAATATCGAGACCCAGACGACGTTAAATGATGTCGGACTGATGACAGATTTCTGGACGGACATGGGCCATTCTCCATAATCGTCCTCCTTTGTCAAAATATTAGAAATACCTAGTAATATTGCATGTTCGTGCTACCATATCATTATAAAACCGAGATCGGNCTTACTGAAGAACCGAAATTTCTAGTAAGGATTACTGCGTACAACCCGGAAGTAACACAGATGAATTGAAAGAGCTAGTTTTCATTAGATTTGCTCCATTGAACTGCTGTCATTGTGACGTCAAAAATGGAATCTGGCGAACATCAACTCGTCCGCGTCACTGATTGTGAGCATCTTGTGCAATCACGAGAATGTGCCCAACGAAGACTATGGAAAAGCGAAGCTTATAAGCTAGGTAATTGATAAGTTGGCGTCAGGACATTTTACAGTAGGATTGCAGAGGTGGGGATTGCTGGAATTGTAGAGCAGATAGCATTCCTTACCTTTCAGTAATTAGGGCGTACTTGGGTGTATAGCTCTAGGGCGGTGTTTAGAGCTTGTCATGGGCTCCTGCAACGTAATGCCTGTACAATGCTCATCGTCGCATACTTTCTTGAGCCTGCAGAACTGATGAATTACGCCTGAAAACCTTGAAAAGTAGCAGCTTCTCTTGTCTCTTCTGCCTCGAATATTGAGTATATGGGATGAAATGATGTGCAGGGATGATTTCAAGCTGGTTGATTGCTAACCGTTGGGATTATCTAGAGAACTTGTACGATAGCTTATTTTATGTTATCTTATGGATGCGGGTAGGCTTGGAAATACTCGTCGAAACACTCTCTTGATTATAACCTTCTTTTTACTAAGAGCTCGACGTGTCATTAGTATGCCATATTAATTCGCTTTTGCGAAGAGAGTTACAAGTTGCGAGGCATGGCTACGTCTTTGCACCACCAACTTTTCCCAATTGGGGCTTGCACTTATTTCAAATTGCCAGTATTTTATTTTTTCATCTGAGTCAATATACCTGGTGCATTTAACGGACAAAAGGGACATGCAAAAGCAAACTCCCAAAAGCTGTTTGTAGAACAGTTTTGAACATGAAATCGTGCGGAATGGAAATGGGGGCTTCCAAAGTAGAGCGCTGAGCATTGGGCGCGAAGTGTCAAAGCAGCGATGACGCTCGCTACGTCGCTGACGGTGCTAGCATTGGAGCATGTTATTTTCCAGGCGGAGCTCTATAATTGGGAGGCTTTTGTCGTCATATTACCATAGTAGTCGAGGAAGAAAAATATTAGGTCCATAGAAATTGAAGTAGTGAAAAACTTAGCCAATAAGAACTCGATCAAGGGTTTATCCACCTCGGACGGTATCGCTCGACGACTGGACTTATTGACAGGAACACTGGCAACGCTCAACACTCATAGCTCAATGCTTAACGCTTATTAATGACAGTCGTGGCTAAAACTAGGATCTTGGAGGTTTCCTATCGAGCCTATTGGCTCCATATCTGATCCCTTTTTCGACTTCCTTAATGCTCGTAGTTCAGACAACTTGCTGGTAATGACCAGAAAACTGAAGACCACATTTCTTCTCTGCTGAAGAGGATAGGAAAACATAAGCTAACGAATCTGGTCTTCATCTCACTTCAATGGAATTATATGAAAACATTATCGGACGCCTCATGACTTTTAACCAAAACCTTTCAGAAGTACAAATCTTGTGATTGTTAATGAGATATGGATACAAATCAACAAATCGCCAAAGACCAAAGCCCCCGCGAACTCCCATGATCCACTTGACTACAGTTGCTATCAGACAAAACATGACGATTTTGAAACAAAGACTAAATGAACCATTACGAACAACTACAGAAGTATACCGACCGAGGCTGTGTAAGAAACCGCAGAGCCCAGAATCTCACATCCTTGTATGTATTGAGCTAGGACTGCAAGAGAAGGCATGGCGACGAGACTGGTCCGCTTCACAAAATCTTCGCTGAATCATCTTCAAAGAGAAGGATGAGTGCCCTGTACATCGATCGGGGAGACGGGCAGTAGGAATGGTTTCGTGTAATCGATTCGCCCCCGCGGCTGTCGCGGTCCACTTGCTTCGTTATGACAGTTCTAGCGTTCTTCATACGGCTCAATCGCTATGCGATTTTTATTTATGGTATGATTCTACTGCTAAATCTTTTGTTCCTGGACTTCTTATTTGCTGCTGCATTCTGTTACGTTCATTCGCGCGCGGCATCTCTCTCACCGCGACGCGGCAATTTCGTTCCTACTGCACCACACCCATTTATCAAACAGTTTTTCCTTTCAAAATAGGCGGACACAATTTCCTTTTTCAATTTATCCCCAATGAAATGCTTGATATCACCGTCTCTCAAACCTAGTAATGTGCAATCAATAATGCCTTTTAGATGAACAAGTTGGAGAAGATAATCGTTCGTATTCCGTGCCGAGAGTATATCCACTTCGAAACAACTTGTCTTTATTTTTCATTTCGATTCAAGAATTAGTGGGAACCAATTGGTCCCTTGGAGCCAGGATTAAGCGATTTCAATTAGCACAAATTAGCCCAGCCTTCCCAAACAATTTTTCATGAGTTACCTATGTACAACAATGTTGCCTCAGCGGGAAATCGTCGAGTGTCGAGCGGTGGGTATTGAAGAAATCATACAACTTGTGAAGTCATTTTTGTGGTATGCCTGTGAACGGGCATAGTAAACATGACGAATCTGAGTCACGCCTGTGAAGAGCGGAAGTGAATTGAGCTTTGTTCGAGCGTGTGATCCAAGTCCGATGACTTAAGAACGGAGGGAGTACTCGAATTGTTGTAGCCTACCTTTATCGCATTGACCAACCCTTTTCTAATGCGGAAGTAACTGCAAAGAATAAGCTGGACCGACTGTATTGCATAGTCGAAGGTTCCACTCTTTCTTAGTGAATTCATTCATTCAACTGCTTGTGGTCGTTCAATTTTTAGCAATCCCGTTGACTTTAGGTATGACCTCTATGAACTGTACAAGACCAATTTACAGTAACTGAGATGGTTGTTATGCATTTTCTCATGATAGTGAGCTGGGTACACCACAAGTCATGAGAGGCCCTTGAGCATCAGCTCTTTATCCACCCTCTTCCTGGCCTATAATGTCAGGAAGTAAAGGATGGGTAATGATCTGTTACTACAGCATAATATAGAATAATATCCAATGATTTTCCGACTTCATTCGAAATATTCTGAGGGGAATTCCTCAGTTATTGAGGCAGTTCGATAGTCGGTAGTAAAGGCCCTCTACTTATACAACAATAGCTTTTTTGCAACTGCTCCTGCACGAATACGAAATAGCACGAATCGATCATGCTAATTACCTTTGCAGCCTAAAGTCCATCAAGTACCCAGGCCTTGAGCAGGTGGATCGAGCACCATCAGACTAGCTCATTTGCAGATTTATATAAAGCCCTGTGTCATTACGTCTGTAGTCTTACGCCGGCCCACGCTCGGGTTACTGGTCTCCGTTTATTGACGTTGTGAAATGAATACACTTTGAAAATCATTTTGCGTAGTATTTTTCAGTATTCTTTTACTGAATTTCCAAGCTTCCAGCTCCGAGTTCTCATCCGCATCCTGTTGTCTGCCTCTGGATTCGCTTGGGGAAATTGCCAATTAAATATTACGTCAAGTAAAAAAATCATCACTGTATCTCAGCCTGACTCAGCTTTTTGAAGTTTGTCTCTGTGGAATTCCGAGTATTGCCACGAACGAGTGCGGCGATTTCTTTTCGGACTTTCATATGCTTGTATTCGTGATGAAAACTTGTGTATACCGTTCATTATTGATGATCTTCTGCCGATTTACAGCTGAATCCTTTAGTACTGGTACGCCTGTTGAGTTCATTGGCACCATTGTAAAATCGAACTTTAAAACTTCAGATTTGAGGTAGAGAAAAGTGCTCAGCCGGGCAAAATTATCCAAGTTTACTCTTGAATAATCAATAAAGAAGAGAAGTGCCTCACCAAAGCAATATGAGATATCATAGGTTAGTATCATACATTACGTGCAAGAAAGGGTAGTTTGTATTGGAGTAAGCAATTTCTTCGAAAGGGATCGCTTCAAAGAAGGCCTGACAACTTTATAAATCTGCGGCTGACAACAAATTTGGCCAACATACGTTGTGTCGGATGTGGTGGTGGCAAGTGATGCACTATCACGGGTTAGAANCCTGACAACTTTATAAATCTGCGGCTGACAACAAATTTCACCAGAATACGTTGTGTCGAAGGTGGTGGTGGCAAGTGATGCACTATCACGGGTTAGAATTGCTGGTCTGGATCCGCCCACGCCAACAAAGCAACTCCGAGGTCAGTTGATCGGTACTAGGCTCATCTGGGAAGGTGAAAGAACGGCTTGTATATCGGTCGACAACCGCTAGTCATTACATAGGCCACAACCGCATTCAATAGGCCACTACGATTCTAAATTGGAGTCAAATGCGTGGGCGCCACGCTTAGACGGGACTGATTGGAAACGACTTACTTTGGACTTAACCTTGGGTTATGAAATACGAACCATGAACGAAACCGTACGAGGGAACCTTTTACATTGATTTTTGATATGGTGTAATGTCTTTTTGACATGAGCACTTCTTCTAAACGTACTTATTTTGTGGTTGTGTTGTACACCATAGGACAGTTACGTATATAACTGCACTGCAAAACCGTCTACTTCGTTAATCAATGCGTTAATCGATCCCGTCTGAGGGATGCGCCCCGCAATCGACATACAATCAGAATCGTAGTGGCTATTGAATGCGTAGTGTATTTCTATTTATTTTCTATTTGGTTGTGCTATTTTACATAACACAATGACTTGCGGTGGTCAGCCGATGTACAAGTCAGAGCTCTTGTCCTCCCTGACGAGTCTTGTATGACCAACCGACCCCNCGGATTCGAACCCGCGACCATGCATGTGTGAAGTGCGCCACTTGCCACTACACCACATCCGCCCCTTTTTCCGACTTATAAAATGAAATCTTTTCCCCCTATTTTCATGACGAATGTGATGCGCAGAGCGGTCAAATTTTCTACTACGATAAACTGCCGTTTTAGAATTCACTGGAGTTATTATGCATCTTTACAAATGGCCCACCCACTAGGATCTAACGCCAATGAGAATTACGCAATTCCTTCTTTATTCGTCTTCCAGCAGAAAGACTCAAAGTTGGTAAACGATGTGGTCTTCAACTTCAGTTAGGACCCTTCATGACCCGCTTTACCTCAGTGTGGTCAGAACCTTCTAGGCTATGTGCCACGACCTAGCGGATAATCGACGGTTTCGGGGCTAGAGACTGACTCTTGAAGATTCCGACAAGATTTGCTGGAGAACTCGATATATAAGCTTCAGAAGAAATCGCGAATAAGTGTGAGAACGGCACATAAAGTATAAAGAATCAAGTCATGGGCGTTAACTAACTCCGTCTAAAGGATGTGCCTCGCATTCGACTCCCATTCAGAGTCGTAGTGGCGTATTGAATGCGTATGTGCCTATACAATGAGTTGCGGTAGCCATGTAATGTGAATGTCAGTGTTTTTATCCTCCCAGATGAGTCCGGTACCAACTAACAACCCCGGAGGGATGGAAGGCTCCGTCGGTTTAGGTGGATATAGATCCGAGATTCGAACCCGTAAACATGCGTATGTGATAAGGCGCCTCTGTCACTACGCCACCTCCGCCGAAGAACGACGTATGTGGTTGTTTTATTGAGTTCCATTATTAGCACAGAGTTTGACTTAGGTCCAGAGAAGTCTGTCTGCATGATTTTTGACAGGACGACCTTCGACCTTGTAAGCTCGGAGATTGTTCTGACTCGAAGTAAACATAAAAATCAGACACAGTTGTCCGTTGAGCAGATAGAATGGGTACATGAAGTTGACCAAATATAATATTGCGATTTCGAGGATTTATATTTTCAATCGAAAAAAGCTTTGATTTCTGCGAAAACCAATTATTTATCGTTTCTTACTATTACAATAAGCTATATAGTTGTAGTTCACGCGTTTCCAGTAGCTTTTACTACCTGGCTTATTACTGAGGTGATCGGAAACTGAGGTGACTGGGGTGAAGTTGACCACTGACCAGCAAGGTCAGTGTTCAGGAAACTTTACTAGACGTTAAAATCTGCTCATTGCATNTGTGGCTTTTTCATTTACTCGGCCTTTGATCGTATGAAGTAATGTGTCAATGAACAGAACGTGGTCTAGACAAACGAGGCCACGCCCTTCCTGCACAACAACTGCATCCATTATAAAGGTACTGTAATGAAAGTTTTTTCATTGTTGGTGTGGCTAGGCCTCATACCTTCTGATGGGTTGTTTTCCTTTGAACCTTCTCAGACTCGTCTCTGAACTGGACATCCCTATTAGTTATATGAAATCATGGAACTATTAGTTATATGAAATAAAACCTCAAAGGAACTCCCTTCTTTGAGCAGCTGGAGTGTTGTCTACGAAAAAGTTAAATGTTTGGATAAATCCAATGTAAAGCTGAAGCCTCAGTTCCTAAGGTTGTTCAGACGGGTGCACTGGAAGCGTACGGACGTGAGCAGTGCATGAACTTCACTTAGTTCAAGAAGAAGCGATTGTCGTGTTCGATATTCTTTAGGAACTTTGTCAGCAATTGGCTTAATCAATCTATCAATGTATATCTGTCGTGTGCTTCTTTTCAACCTGCTAGCCTTTTTTTTGGATTGAAATTTTTTGAATATAATGTTTTTCAGATGTCAAACTCCACAATCGTGCACCACACCCCTTTGGAAAACATTGGCATCTCAACGATTATGGGAATCGTACGTTTTGCGAGGAATTTCGGCTCTTCTAGACTTTCAATTCATTATTTCCAAAAAAAAAAAAACGATTTAGGTGGGTGTTTTTGGACTGATGTCAAACGGTGCAGCTATGGTAGCTGTAAGATGTAATCCAGTACTGAAGAATTCGTTCGGTTTGCTCTGCTTCTCACATAGCTCTGCGAATTTTGGTGTTCTCCTCGTATTCACTCTGTGGGTGACGCCAATAACTGTGATGTAAGAATCATTCCTCATATAAAATTAAAGTCAAAGGTACAGTGCCGGTTTAAACTGATGATGAAGTGAGACTCCTACTTCTGCATCGGACAGCTACAGCACTTCTACGCAGCCAAGGCATAAAAATGGGGGTAAATTTTGTTTCGAGTACCAGTATACCAGAGGTCACTCAGAAGTTAGTCCTTTGGAGAAGAATGTTCACCAACTGGAAAGTCGATTTCAGTTCGATTTTCAAGGAAATCAGAGAAAATTTCAACAAAAATTTTTAAAAGGAAAAATATTTCAAGAAAATTCACAGTACTAGATCAATTCAATCATCTACAATGAAGTATGTTCAGCATTGAGGAGGTCGCATTGGCCTATTCCTCAAAGAGATAGGTCCAGCCAATGTTTCTCGCGTCCTCTCATTTTCGCTTGGTAGCTGCTCTCTTGATGGAGTACATTTTCGTCCAATTTACGTCTGAAGGAAAATCACTTTCGGAATTCGGAAAAGGTCCAGTCACGCCATGGAAAGTAAAAGTAGCTGCCGCAGAATGACTCTTATGCTCAGCAATGGCTAAAGGTTTATATGATAGATAGGAGAGGCAACATTATGTCAACCTAATGTCAGCATGTACAATGTGAAGCTAATCTTGGAAGAACCAAGGAGGCCGTTCTTCTGAAGCGCTGTTTTCCTCTGTCAAACTTGATTAGCTTGCTTTCTTAGCTCAGCACCCATGTGAAGTACTGTAGGCAGCTGGTGCTGAGGGATGGGGGGGGGGGGGGGGGGGNTTAGCCCGCGATCTTTGACAAACGTCGCGGTTGTCAACGGGACATACGAATTGCGCTTGGTCCACGGCATTCAGCCAAAAGAGCAGATAACACGACAAAATGCAAATCAGTCGCTCCACTGACTCTTGGTGGTACTGTAATGTCAACTCGAGACCTCAGTGTGGTGCGCGGCGCGCGAAGTGGGCGGGGTGACCTACTTTCGACGGACGCGCGCAACGGACGTTCTCCGTGCTGGGGTGTTCCATATAATGATTACAATATTCGTGGTACCTGGTATATAACATAGGGTTTACACCATTCCTTATTGCTGGAAAACAAGAAAAAAAAAGAAGTTCGATAGAAAGGCAAACAGCCCCAGGGCTGTTCTTTGAAAAAATTGAAAAATTAGTAAACTCCCCCTGTTTCAGTCGAGATGGTGCCAGCTCAGAGTTGATTGGCAAAGTGTTCGGCATGGTGAACATCATGTTCTGGGACGTGTGCGTGTATTCCCACTTAGCAATCTCACTGAATCGGCTCATAGCTATCACACTACCATATCAAGCTGCCAATCTACTCACCCTCAGGAATACTGCTATACTTGTAGCATTTGCATGGTTTCTTGGTTTCTGCCATATTATCGCCTATTTTTGGAGTGAGTTCCTTCGTCTGTATCTTGGCTTACAGTATCTCTTTCCCTAATTCTCTAAAAATCAACTTCCTTGCTTCATTGAATGAAGGCAAAATTTATCGACTTACCTTTCTTCATATGGATGAAAGAGTAACTACGTTTCATTCAGACCCTAGCGCTCTTAAACCCTGACGATTGCTCTGAACGAAATTGTACGTCAGAGATCGTTGTTTCGTTTTTCACAAGGACCCCGTTCTGCCAACCTGTGAGTTGGGAAGGTGAAGATCAAAGGACCATGAATAATTCCCTGAAAGTTCAATTTTCCCTCTTCACTTTTCAAACTTGCGAGAACCAAATAGATCTTGACGGCTTCATATGCCACTGCTCTGTGTACTACTCTTTAACTAAGAGACCCATCATTCGTTCAATCTGCTTTGTGCCCACCCGGTTTACCTTACTGGGCTTAGCTAAAGGGAGCCGTAGTATGTACTCAATTTTTTCGATACTGGAGCAGCTGAGGTGCATATATAATACAAATTCCAGTGCCTCACGTAACGGTCCCACAGATCAAATAAGATGAACAACGTCGACTGTTTCACTTGCTGTTTCTTATACTCCATTAATTTTCACTCCATTTTTCAGCTGATACCTGCTTTATATACTACGACCCCATTTCGTGGGTCTGGATATTCGCGGACACGGTTTGTGGTCATGTCATCTCTACCTACACTGATTTTTATACCAGCTTGGCGGTCCTTACCGTAATTCTACTCCTGGACTGCACGACTCTATTCAAATTAAGGAGAAACATCAAAGTAAGTAATTCTGAATAGTCTTAAATTGAATATTAATGAGGAAGCCACTGTGCTGGTACCAATTAACCAACTCCGGAGAGATTAAAAGCTTGGTTGGTCCGAGCGGCCATCGAGAGGGATTCGAACGCGTGACCGCGCGTGTGAGATAGTGCGCCACTTGACACTACAGCGCCTTCGCGACGGGCGCGCTTCGTTGCGCGCGTCCGTCAAAACTAGGTCACGCCGCAGCCGTCGCATGCGACGCGTCAGCGCGCGATCTTTGACAAACGTCGCAGTTGTTTGTGGGGCATACGATTTGCACTTGGTCCAAAGCAGAGAGCCAAAGGAAAGATATCACCGACAAATGCAAATCATTCGCTCCACTGACACTCGGTGGTACTGTAATGTCAGGTTGCGGAATCCCTTTCACGGACCCTCGATATTGAGGGCGAAGAAGACTGCGTGATTGGAGACGAGGTGGCCGATCCACTGTGGGAACCGGATGACGAAGAGGAAACAGCAAGCACATCTAGAGGGTCGTTTATGTTTGGTAATGTGGAAGTGTCCAAAGAGCAGGTGCAGGTC
>UZAF01017889.1:13764-36697 GCA_900617895.1 Haemonchus placei
GCAAGCGAGTATTCTTCAAAATCTAGAACAGTCAGGAAGCAGCAGCCCAAGGAGTAGCGACATTTCTACCAGCTAGTTTGGGGGCCCCCCTAGGGTTCAGCAATAAGTAAATTTACCAAAAGTTTAAGACTGTAAAAGCTCTGCATTGCGAAACAACTTGCTTCTANCGCCGAAACGTCAGCCTAATAAAGCTTGAATACCAACCTCGTGAAGAGTTAAAGAAAACAACTCAGTAACAGAACAAATATGCCGAGGTTCATAGAAAGCCGTACGTGGAAGTTATATCATATAGCTATTTGAAACTTTCGAATAAAATATAAATAACTATATTTGAGAGGGGCCTATATTTGATTATTTTGATATTTCCAGCCGTCATGCATTGGAATAATTATTTAGTAGAAAATTCTCGACATACATATTCGAATGAACAAAAAATAAAATAAAATTGAATATACAGATAAGAGTTCCAGCGATATGAAGGGAAGCGATATCCAAAATAACAACATTTGGATGGAATTTGCAGTGTAACAAGAAGCAATACAATCCGAATGGATATCTGACATTTGTCCACATTTATAACATTTTCGTTGTGAAACGAATAATCCCAAGTGATTGCCTATTGTCCCATATAGGAGTTATGACATTTAGAAATGAAAACATCCATTCCAATCGATAGCCTAACGACAAGCTTCCCCCAACACTACTGATTATGGGAGCTTAATAGCATTACAAACATTCGACAACCTTGTTATGAGGCTGATAACAAGCCAGACATCATCAAAAGGGGACATCATTGGAAAAAAGGATGATAAGTCGTTTTTCGAAGCCACCCATTGCGATAGCACTAACATTGAGCGCTGTTTGACATTTTCTTTTGACGAGCTGAGAATAAGGAACAATAAGTGGGAGCTCCCGCTAATGCTAGCCATAAATTCTGGTACTCCTACCTACTAGTACATAATGTTTAAGCAATGGTATAGAAAAATCTACAGGGCAACGAGACTCGCTGAGAGAACTTGTCAAAAGTCGAAGATTGGAATTCTACCAGAATAAATGTTGAATGCGATCTGAAAATGGCCTCTAGATGAATGGAAATAAATAAATAGACAGTAACTGAATGGGAAGAATTAGTAATAAACATCAATTTAAAGGCTCTTAAGTCCTTGTACCTAATACGAATCAGACTGGGAGGGTCTGTTGCTTTTCTTGGAGAGTGCCCACCCACTCGACGTCCATTACGGGCCACTAGGATCACGAATAGAAGTCGAGTCGCTGGGAATCTCTCCAAAAGAAAACCAGTCAACGCTGGTAATTCCTTCTTTCCCTAACTTATTTACTTTATTTATGATGATTTTAAGATGCTCGAGAACAAAAATTTAATTCGCACACATTCTCTCAATGGAAGGGGCAGGTAGCTGGACTGGTAAAAAAAGGGAGATGGATGAAGTGCCTGAAATATAGGCTGCACATCAAATTCCTCCAGTCTGCAGCGATATTTCAAGAAGCACGAGAGTTCCAAAATAGCTCACGCGATTTTCGAACTCTCGTGACGTCTCTATATATTCCAAACCAACCTGAGGAAAGGTTTGGATCAAGCTGGAGGGATCGGTGATCCACGGGAGAGCAATAAAACCCCTGCATTTGTTACATCTTTTTATCGCTTCTTACACTTTTAAGACCTTTTCTCGGTTTATGCCAAAATATTGATTTCCCCCTAACCCCCGCGAAATCCACTTATGTATTCAACCGACAACAAAAACACGACCTATAAGCAAAGGGTAATGGAACTCGTGGCCAGGCAGAAGCAACACAGCGCCTCTCGGCACTGCGCTACAGCTTCTAGCTCAGTTATCGAAAGGGGACCACGGAACACGTGAAAATTTCGTCTCATAAGACCTCAATGGTTATCATTTCGAAGCTGTTAACATAAAAAATTCTCAAAAAATCGGCTAGAATGAAATCGGATAAAAAAATAGTCGGACTAGGACCTTATTCGTGGGCCTCAAACTTCCAGCACTGTTTACACTTCAATATTTCAATGTAATAAGATTTTTTTCTCTTCCTGGCTTTTTTAGCCTTTTACGGGTCCCAGTTGTGAATTTTTAAAGGGAGTAGTCATTTTATTCAGCACGACTTCTGGGAACCGATCTTCTCAGCAATCTAGCGTCTCTCTCTAATACCCCTCAAGGAAGCGATATGTCATCTCCTCCCACTCCCTCTTCCCCCTCCACTGCTCTTCCGTTCTTTCCACGCTTCCCTTCAGACGTTTCACTACCTACGTTTGTCGCTACACTGGCAGATAAACACTGAAAGCGTACGAAAAAGCTTCGAGTAACGGAAAAGCCGATAGAAATGAGTTTTCAACGGAAAAACGACAACAAATTCAGCTGCCAGTAAGGTGGGGATAGCCGTCGATGAAACGGACCAAACATCTGATCAAAACAACGGAATAACAACGGAAAGACCGACGGAAAACACTTTGCAAGGTACAATAGCGATCGATTCTTTGCAAGCATATTGATAGGCCGGCGATGAGGGCCTGCTGACTGGCTGGGTGGCTGGCTGGCTGGCCGGCTGGAAAATGACGACGACGACGAAGAACCGAACGACGAAAGCCAGACGAACAACAACATGTCTACATATGAACGTGATCTAGTGCAGAATATGAAATAGGGATATAAAAGGACAGAGTCGCCGAGTTCAATTGAATCCCCTGCGGGGTTGCGCCGCGCCTCCACCTCCTACTCAAATTACCGGCACGTTTTGAAGCCTAATAAGACCCTGAAAGTGGCCTGAATTGGCTCTCCATCAAGATCAAGTGAACATACGAGTTTTGAGCTTTTCGAGAGCTTCCTATCACAGAGCAGTTCCCAAAGGGATGAACGGAACATTTGGTGATCTGAGTGGCAATTTACTAGAGCAGCTCATCACGGCCATTGCTCAGACCACAGCCAAATCAAGAGATAACATAAATTTTTGAAAGAAAATTTGGAATTTGAAGGAGAAGCTCCCAAAGGCCAGCAATCTGGAAGTTCAGATAAATCGAGTCAAATAATCTAGCATGAAAGAAGAGTCTCAACTCTCCATAGCAACACAACATTCGGATTCTATAATAAAAGCTTCCTTCAAAGATGCTATGAAGACGCTACTTTAAAAGACTAATAAAAACATGCAATATAAATATCCGAAATAAAAAATCATGAAAATAATCAATGATCCAATCCAATATATCTCAAAAAAGTAACTGGACGGAAAAAAGATGAAAGAAAAGGCTGCAGAAAAAAACAGACATGAAAAACATAGATGAAATAGGATTGGCAGAGCTTTTTTAGGAATGCCCTCCGTTCGGGGTGATCCAGGAGACTCGACAGCCATCAACTTCAACCTACTGACCATTCGGACTCTTGCCGTCCGCTAGCCGATGTAGAACCCAGCATTTTGCTCCCACGCAAGTCCATACCCATGTAATTACCCATTACCTCTGAAGCAATGGGGCATTTTTCTGGTCACATTCGAGAAATCGATAAAGCTGACATCCGTGAACAGAATTGTCGTCAAAAAAAGTCGAGAAGATGCATCCAAAAATTCTGGCAGCTTGGAAGACGGTTTTTTTGCAAGTTCACCCCAGTAGTGTATTGGAGGCTACCACTGGAATATAGGGAGGGATCAAATTCTATGCAGAGACAAATGTTCTGACCATAGTTCAGGAGCGCTGAGTGTCCCCAAAGTGTCTGTTACGAACAGAAGAAACGTTGGACTGAATCGTTGAGAAAACAAAGAAAAACCGTTGAGCACGAGGCGAAACCCCCAAGTAAACACAACTGTTGCCCAGCCCTTGAAGGAAAAAAAAGCCTCCTGAAGAGGCAAATCGAATCCAATTGCAGTTCAACGGTAGCGAAAATCGATAGAAAACCGATGATATGTAATAAGAAATTATATAGCATTTCAAGAGTTTCTCCTCGGAAAGTTTCCATTGGAATTAGTGGCTGAACTGACAAATAAATAAACATATAAACAGTCAAATAGAGAAATCAATTTGAGAGCTTGGGCTCACGACCGATTACTTTTTTTTACATCTCCACTGAATGGAGGCCATTGGGCAGCGTATATGTGCGTTCTGCCGTGCTTCAGGCACCCACCCCAAATGATTGAAAGCGTTTTTTACTGTCAGAATTAGATTTACTCGAAGCTACTCAACTTGTACCCGTTTTTCTGGATTCTCAAGTTTCCATGCCACGGAAAGACTGAGGACTTAGCTCCGAAAACAACGCCCTTTTCTGCAACTCCGCCCCCAAATGGACGAGTTTCTCGTTGCGTTGCGGCAGCTAGCATCACAGGGCGAATCGGGAACAACTTCCTGAGTAAAACTTTTTTCCTTCCACGTAGACTGCTGATTAGATATAATATAGAACCCCACAGCATTTCGAATGAGTGTCGAAAGGCGCCATTGACTGCTGGAGGTACCAACTTACATCGATGCCAATCACGAGACCCTAACCCGTTTCAGTTGGGAAAAAGGTATCAAAGTAAGCCGTTATACGTCATTCGGTGTGTTTTCTTTAGAATTTTCGTCAGCTGAGGGCCAATCATCAATCATCCCTGTCGTGTGATATTAAAAACAACCTTAAAAAACTTCCTGATCATCATAACTGTCTTTCAAACAGAGCATTCAGAAAGTGCAATGTTTCAAAACGCATAGCAAAGTACATACCCGAATCGATTGATACAAAGCTGTCAATAGAAATAGAATTTTCTATGGAATACGTTCGGCCCTAAACCTGACCATAATTCATCCGACCTGATTGCGTGGGTCTATAAGGCTCCAAAAAAGGCAAAACGTTACGGCGAAACGTTGGTCGATCGAAATGTTGAGAAAAAATATATAGAATAGTAAACAGATGGTCAGATACGAGGGGTGAATGGGCCAAAATGAATAGACATGAAGAGCAACGGCTCCTTAGCACAGTATAATTTTGAAGAAAATCAAGAAAATGCGCTAAGCTGCTCAAAGATCGTTGGGTTCGCCACTGCGTTGCGGGTAACACGTCGTCGGCAAATCTCATTGTGAAGAGAGTGTATTGGCGCAGATGGGCGCTATGAACCGGTTCCCCCCTCATAACCTGACTAGACTTTATGTGGTGTGAGGAAAAACATAGCCAACTGTATTCTGTGCACTATCCCGTCCTATTAAAAGTTGACAATAACTCGATAGGTAGACAGGTGACGTAACGGTCCATGAATCACACCATCACCTTTCGACCTAGAATTGACGGTGGTTTTGCACCAAAACGTCATCCCTATGACGGTTTATTATACTATCACTGGAACGGGGAAGTGACATAAATGAGGTAGCCAGAAAGCATTTTGAGTAGGGTGAAGGAGGGTGTTGACGATAGTGTACCTTACTCTTCTAATGCTAATCACCGGACCTTAAACGGTCGCAAAAAAATTTATCTATTCCCTTTACAGTATATTTGAGGTTTTCCTAGAAGTTAGACGAGGGACCATGAATAATCCCCCGTTTTGCTTATGAAACGATTTTTAAAAGTAACTATTCGATCTGCATTTCCTAACCATCACTCAGGCGGATGAGCGCGGTATTCGAGTGGTATGCAGGTCGACGGGACATCTAACTATGACATCCAATTGAAAGATGGCGCATGACGAGACAACTAACTAGGATTCGGTGACCCTACAAGGGGACTTAGCCGATTGTTGTGCAAGCGAGTATTCTTCAAAATCTAGAACAGTCAGGAACTGTAAAAGCTCTGCATTGCGAAACAACTTGCTTCTAATTTTCACATTTTTCAAGTTCGTTGGAATTTTTTCAAATGACAAAGCAGACATCGAATTTCAGCTCATTGAAAACCCGTAAAGCACATTAATTTACTTGATTTATATCTAATTTACTATGTAGAGGCCTCATCGGGAAGGAGACGAAAACCAAAAAAAAAAGAAAAATTATTGATTTGTTGCATCTTCATCAGCCGCTGGTGTAGAACACACTAAGACCTACGCATAGTAATCTGAGCTCGTCTAGACGAAATTATTACTCGAGCTTGCTCTGAACCAAACCTGCCCTTATGTTTATAACGAAGGGCAAGTCAGGAAGCTTGAATAAATGAGTACACTCGAATAAATCGATGATACTGGACTAAGCAAGTTATACTTGTATCACAGATCTGCTCGATAAGTGCGGCTACCGAGTGGCAAGGAGCTGAAGGATAACGCAGCGTTTAGCAAGAATCTCAACGTTGTCTCGACCCGCCGCCGCCTTGAAATGCATGGCGCAATCTCAAGCATAAATTATGAGTGCATTAATTTTTTCGCTAACGAGCAACAATTTTTATTGATTTTCCACCAAAAAATCGATGACTATCTGTCAGGGGGAACTTCCAAAAATTATTCTAAATTTGTAAAAAAAAAAGTGCACTGTAAATCATAGTATCTTGTAGTAGGGTTAAAGAAAGGATTTGTACATCATAATAATCGGGCGGAGGTGGTGTAGTGGCAAGTGGCGTATCACGCGCACGGTCAGGGGTTCGAATCCCGGATCGATGCCCGCCTAGGCCAACCAAGCCCTCCATCCCACCGGGGTCGGTGAATTGGTACCAGACACGTCCGAGAGGATAAAAGCACTGACTTGTACATTGGCTGGCCACCTCAAGTCATTGCATAGGCCACATACGCACTCACTACGATTCTGAATGGAACTCGAGTGCGGGGGCGCATCCCTCAGACGGGATTGATTAACGCCAAAAACTTTATCCTTTATCCTTTAACATAATAATCTAGATCGAATGAGAAAATCATGAATATGAAAGTCTATCTCATCTCTACACCCCACAAACCACCATTCCTAATCTCTCGGAAAACTCATCAGTGGCACAAATACAAATAAAAGTACAATAGAAAAATTGGAGGTTACAAATATAAAGAGACGTTCAGATCATTAATATAACTCAAAACGTAAATTTAAATTTCCCTACAAACTCGTTATAAATAAATAAATAAAATTACCGTTATACTACTAAAACAATTCTAGCTCAACTACAAAATCAGATAAAAACATGAAAAATCGGAGCCTATAAAAATGAGTATAAATATGAATCAGAAACACAGATTTTAATTTAAACTTCGATTTTGATTTTACTTCAATCATGAATGAATAATTAGTAAATAGATAGACAAATAAATAACTAACTAAATAAATAGATAAGGACGATCGCCGCAGTTCGACCCTGCAGTATGAAAAGCAGGTGGAACGCTCCTATGAAATCGGATAAACATTGGGGAGCTGGGGGCTATAACTAAAATAAGCAACATATTATGAAACATAAATTTAAATATGAGTTCCAATCGTTTTGACTTCCGCCATACTCGTGAGAGTATAAAAATGGAATTTTAAAAAAACCGCATGTAAATGATTGAGTAAAAAGTTGTTATAGAACGAAACTATTTCACAAAGAAGAACAACCAGAATTTTACAGCAAACCATTAGTGTAGTGCAGACGAAAAACTTTGACAAAAAACATTTTCAAAATCGATATCACGACTCGATAGAGGTGAATTATTCAAAGATGATTTGATTTATTTTGAAGGAAAAAAGAAGAACTAGTAATCCAAAACCTGAAAGCATCTAAGCAAACGGAACGCTTTCCTGGAATTTTTCCCGTTTCAGAACTGTCAACGTAGAGGTAATTAAAATTCACGATGATATGTGGAGGAACGTGGAACAGTTCGGGTGAAAACAACATTTCGGAAAGTGTCACTCGAAATGCCGACGACCTTGACTAATGCGATCGGCACGGCTCACAGCGGACGCTAATCGACACCTGACCGTCGACGGGGCAGAAGATGCATCGCCCCGATGAAACCCGCGTGGGTGATTCCCCCGATGATTCATCACCCGTTCAGGCGTTCGGTTCTTCGATAATGCAACGGATAGTCTCCAGCTTACCCTATATGATAGTTTTGCCTGTATTAATTTCAATTACGTAGTTTTCAGATGGGGCAACTCTCTTTTAGGCTGTCGTTTCAGTGGTAACGCCTTTTTTAGAGCCTGGAAAGATTATTTGAATAATTATTTTCAGGTTATTCTAGATGCTACCTGATTAACTTGTTTATTTATTTATCGACGTATCTATTTGTTAATCCTTCCATGATACACAACATGAGCCACTTAATTCGGGAGGAAAACAGATTTTTTTAATGAAGTCAGAAACGCCCTTATAGACACCGTAGGGATTGAAACAAAAATTTCAAAAAATTAAATTTTAAAAATCGAATTGATGCGCAAGAAAGGAGAACTTCCACAACTCGCCCCGCTGAGGCGCTCAAAGAGTGTTTTCCAAATGAATAAAGCGAAATGAAGGAAAAAGGGAACTGTCTAGTGATTCGATACTTGGACTAATTTTAGATAAAAAGCAAAAGCAAGTGTAAAGGCATCGCGGTAAAAGAAATTTGAGAAAACAGGTGAGGAAAGAATGGAAGAGGCTCGACAGAACGATTTCCCTAAACTAGGAATGCGAAGCGCTGGGGAAAATAAACTGTCCAGTAACGCAAGGAGGTTTCAAAGCAATCAGCCTCATGCAAAGGACGACTTTGAAGTTTCAAATCAGCGGCCATCACGAGAGCATAGGTTCGAACGTTGCTGAAAAAAGGAGTCCGCTATCGCTCAAGGACATCGCCTGGCGTCGTAAGCGAACACCTTCGTACTTTCGTACTTTTCGCATTTACAGCGTAAATTTACTTAGTTGAACTCAGTCAATTCAAAAAGGATTTAGGAAAAGTTCTTGTAAAAGTTGACATCTCTTACTTTAATTCTGTGCTGCCTAAGAGAAAAAGGAGAATTCTTATCTTTTTCTGAAAAAAGTATAGAGTGTACATTTTTAGAAAATTAGTAGTTCATAGTTCGACAAAAAAGCTATGAATTACTGATTTTCTAAAATTTTTTGAACTTTTATCTCTTAAAATAAACTTTTTCAAAACTATTTACAAATAATATTCACCTGTTGGTTGTTCTGGAGCGAGCCGAAGCTAGTTCGGGATGACTTACCCAATTTTAGGGAATATCACAGTACTGTAAATTGAAGTATCATGAATTTCATGAGGTATAGTTTGAGTAGCTTAAATTCAGGTTGTGATAGAAAACAGCTTTTTTTCGTTTCTTTTTTTCTTTTTTTGCTTCCTCCGTGTGATGAATGGCGACCGGATGAGCAAAGTGGTGTAGCTGTTCGAAGGGAGATTGATGAACTTTTCTTACCTGGGCGGTATCTCACCCACCAACCATCCCCATCCCTTCCCTTCTCTTTACTTTTCAGTTTTACTTCTTCGAAGAAGTTCAAGGTCCGATTGTTGCATTAAGAAGTAGCCGAGAAAAGTTGATCGATAACGATTCGATCAATGAACGTTCTTCCCACATTGCAACTGATGTCTAAGGGTTCAATTACCAGTAACTGGTTTTGTGGTACATCTCATATAGGCTCTTGACCTTTCTTTGCTTCAATTAAACTCGACTTTCAAGACATCAGTTTACAATTAGTTCTAGTGCACTATCAGTTTGTTTACATTCCCAAGTAAACGGTGTTGATGGTGCTTTTTACCCTCATCCTTTCTGACCCCCACGAAGTCCGCTTTGATAGATTATCTGATGGGGAAGAAGAGGAAACCCATAGAAAGATAAAACAACGACGGATAACATCGTAAACGGAAACGATTGGTGAGAAACGATCCAAGACGTCCGATTAACGGTCGTGGGAAAAGGAATGAACAAATACTGGCCCGGAATATTATCATGAAAAGCAATGTCGTGGGGAGGAGAATATTTGAATTAATTTTTTATAAAATTCAAATTATTCCCAGCAAATCACCATTTTTGTCAAATCGTCAGAAACGTCAGAATAGAGGCTTCCATGTGTTTGATTTGAATAGAGCGTATATCACTAGAATCGAAAACGAAATGAGAAAATTTTAAAATAAAACTTCAAAATAATTAAGAACAATCAAACAACATTGGCACTTGAATCATATTGCGATAATTTTACTTTATTCTTTGGGGCCAGAGAGCTTCATTGACAGTAGAATTTTAGATTTGAGGTATGTTACTATGGGTGTATACATACAGATACACAGATAGGTGAATACACAATATAATTAGACAGTAATCGATTGTTGCGAACAAGAGACCAAGCGTATGGTCTAAGGGATCGAGTCACTGTTCATTACCCGCCCTGCACAAACATGATTCCCATTTCCTCAGGGTCGATCGATTGTTACTACTGTTTCCCCGCAAAGGTATAGGCTGAAGTTGATCTGCATAGGCGATTTGAACGATTCGCACTCCCAAATGGAGGTACAATACTTGGGACCATCCTAAAAAGAGGAATTTATTTCCATGAGAACTTTAACATTTTTTTAGCGGTGGGATTTGATAATACCCATTTATATTATCATTTTATTATTATTATTTGTTTAATATTTTATCACTACTATGGTCATTTATTCACAGAAATTTGACGCTATTTTACTTCAATCGCAGTAACCGATTCCACGCAAGATCGAGACAATTATAACAGATCAATGGCAGTCAGTAAGTTAAAGGCACAGTTCACGAAAATTTTGAGGCACCGTTTTTATTCGAAAAGCGGAAGTATAGGTTGGGAATAGTTGATCGGTAGTGAAGAAAGTGAACTCGCCGATTTCGAGAAAAATATGGCTCCTTAAAAGTATGTAAAAAGAGTTTGGACGAGATTACCATGACGGAAATAACATGGAAGGGGTATTCGGACGAGATTTCAGTTACTGCAACTGCGCAATGAGCTGACTGCATCATGCAAAAACTGTCCAGAATTACCTTTTACTGTTGCTATGGGTCATGACAAGTTCTTTTAATCTGCTACATGGTTCCCTTGTGATCGTTGCAGCCTCTAAATGCCGGTGAAACTCGTCCGAAGATGCACACGGTGCAGTCTTTGAGCCTATAAAACTCGCTAACTGGACCGTTTTTCGATCCAATAGCGCCAGACATGGTATATGTAGGGCACCTTGAATTCATCCTATGGGGAGATCTCAGAAACCATTTTTATCGTGAACTGGGCCTTTAAGCACAAACTAACAATTCATTTGTGAGTCCAACTACTTCCACAGAAAAAGACAAGAATGCTCTCTGAATAAAACGTCCACAAAAGCAATTGTCCGAATACCTTTGATGAGAAATAAAGGAAAGAGAAGAGGACTAAAGGGAAACCAATAATGGCGTTCAGCTGATCGAAAGATAGCGGAAAGTGCAATGCTAGGAAGATCATTGCCATAAATCGAACAGATCGTGTCTGTAGATATCACATGTGGTGGCAATCTGACTACAGCCTGCTTGCTGGAGCTATACGGCAGTAATACGACTACACTTTGGTATCAGCCCGGACTTCTTGGAAGGGTCGACAGTATAGAACACCCATCGAAGACCTGTTCATGAAAGGCTATGGGTGGTGAAAAACTGGAAACTGGAAAAAAACTGAAAATGGAAGGCTGTAGGTGATGGAAAACTTACTGAAAAAAGGTGCCTGAATGGGGGTGATCACATAGTTGAGATTCTCTAAGCTTATAATTCCGGAAGTTGTTGCAAGTGGTCTGATGCACAGTTGACCACTTGCAACACATTCCTACATTACATTTTTCACGAGGGTCACTGCTGTTGTAAAATCTTATGCGAATTGAAAGGAGAAATAGGTTGGTGGGGATGGCGCATCTGCTACAGTCCTCTCCTTCAACCGAATTCTGGGTTATATCCTGCTCGAGGCAATTCAACCTTCATTCCCTCCTAGATCTGCTCGCTTATGAGCTAGTTAGAAATCTGAATGCTTACGTTCTTACATACGTCTACTGGCCTCCATGAATCACTGTATATTCAAATGCTAGCCCATGGATATCGGTTGGCTTCTGAGTTTCATCCCTATTCTTCTCGATATAAAAAGGTTGCATGTAGATATCACAGAGTCGAGTAGTTGCTACAGCGGTTGATGTTCAATCGCACTAACATCAAACAGACTATTTCTGTTCTAATTTTTAATTGCTACCTGCCCCCACTAGAGTAAAGTAGAAAGAGAGGCATTGAAAAAAGTGAGCGTAAAAATTTCCCAGCCACTTGCGGTCGGAATGAGGATGAATTCGGTAATGTCGATGGAGGCTCCTTTAGCGTTCCCTCCAGAAGTGCTCTACTCTCTCCAAAGTATTTATATAAGCTTTTCTAGAAAATGAAAAGTGACAATAGAGTGGGAGAGACATGGAAAATGAGCAGAAATAAAAGCAATTTCGGCTCAGCCAAGCTTTTAGCCCCTCCCTTCGCCTTTTAGCGACTATCTTGATCACTCAGAACTAATACTACTATTTGACCACATTATCAAATTAATTGATTAATTATTCATTTCTTTATTTATTTAATGACTTATAATGCCGTTGGAGACGCGCTGCATCCAATGATAGAGATAATCTAAATAGAACGAACGTAAACGATCTGCTGGCAGTACAACCAGTATACTAATAGACATGTTGAAGAAGATAAAAACAACGGTAAAAGAAGGAGATGGCTTGTGCGAGGAGATCCGGTTTTTCTTTCAGTAAGTGGAGTACTATGGATTGGGTAAAAGAACTCTCAAAAAAAGAAAGTTGGTTTGAACTTACTAGAATCGAAAAACTGAGTATTGAGAAAAAATATCAAAGAAATCCTCCTGTTCCCATATGCCTAATGGTTCCTATCATCAGAACAAAGGGAATGTAATGATGCACAGATTCAACTATGTTATGATCCGTTCAACGTCCTACTCGGCAGCTTGAAATGGCATGCATTCATCTGCATCAGTTCCCATTCATCAACAAGGATTCATAGGAAGTTGCCACGACACCGAGCACCGGTTAACCGACCACCTACGTCGAAACTGTCACGGGCAGTACCGATGTAATATGAGCACACGTCAAAAACCACTTTACAACTATGTGAATTCAGCAGGGTACGGAGTCCAATTCTTTACAACAATATGAAATGGGTAGGGAGAAGAAAAGAAAATACCATACTAGACCGCGAACAATATACATAACAGTATGGTTGAAAGTAGAATCATTTAG
The DNA here is from genome assembly GCA_900617895.1 of Haemonchus placei. Lineage (NCBI taxonomy): Eukaryota > Metazoa > Nematoda > Chromadorea > Rhabditida > Trichostrongylidae > Haemonchus > Haemonchus placei. The sequence goes on from UZAF01017889.1 coordinate 26,884, forward strand.
TGAGTAAGTTATCGGGAAAGAAATCAGTGATAGATCGGAATCAAACCGTGAAAGAAATTGTCGGTGATATTGTCTACAACGCCATTTCCTGTTATTTTGGCCATTTATTTGCTGACTATCTGAATTTTTATCTATCCATCGACTAATCGATTTTTAATCCATTGAATAGCATGGCCTACTCCGGGATGAAGTTTATAATAGCTTATGCTCAGACATACAGAATTATATAAAAGGGTTATCCTTCCAAGTAAAACTGCGAAAGAAAATAAATGAATATCTTTTAAAATAAATATCTGGAAGAAAAACGAGTCGTTCCGTGGAGTCGATCTAAAAGTAGAGAGGGAATGAGTGATTACTGTGAATTCCAGCTGTTATATTTCCAATTTCAATAAAAAAATAAGTAGATGAGTTGTGAAAAGCTTGTCCTTTCCCAGTGGTAGCGCAAAAGATGCGCCATGTATGCTGTCTCTTGTACTTTAATGGCGAATACACTAAAGCTTTTCTTTCGCGTCTACAAGAGTCTTCAGAAGTTAAAGCATTCCCGAACTTATTTGCTTCTCCCCACCCCCTTCCTCCCGCGCCCCTAAACTAATCTACTACTACCTATCTACTTCACTTATCTGGCTCGAAATAGATATGGTCATTGACTCAAGCAGAACTCCAACAGTTGCAGTATCAACTATCTCTACCTTCTTTCTACCTATCATGAACTTTTATCATTCTGACGGTGTAATTTGGTAAAATTGAGCGTATTCACTCAGTGTTGAGGAAAGACTTCATTGACAAATGCTCTCATTGAATTCCAAACTTTGAATGGAAGAAGATAATCGGTAAAGAATCAGTGACGTCAAGTTGCGATCTGAGATATAACGATTTGATAACGAACCACCTTCCTCAAATAAGTTTGGTACCCTAAATCGGTACCATTCCTATAGCCTATGTAAACTCCCACATGCTTCCTTTTTAGGAGAGGACAGAAAAAGTCAATTTAATTCATTTACAAAAGATCACTACGTAGTAAGTCAGAAACGGGGATCGATAAAAAGTAGAGTCGAAATGTCAAAGAGAGATTCTTGCATGTCCCGAGAGATTCAACAGTTAACGAAGTTTTAAAAGAGCATTGGAGGAGCTGGTTGATTGGGAATTTGGAGGGAAATGAAAAAGAAATTCTGTTGGGAACTGGCCTAGCGAAAATCGAACGGAAGGAATTGCAATTGAATTGAAAAACTTCGTTGAATGCGTTGCGTCTGTCGCCGGTTTGGGGTAGTTCGATCAATGGCTATGGCAAGCTGAATACACTATATAAACGGAAATGTGACACCCTCAATGATGACGCCGAGCTACGGCGTGAGCAGTGTAGCTCATCCTGATGGATCTGAAAAGAGTAGACCTCTGACGCCAACTTATAGGCCATTCCAGGCAGGACCTTCTGTGTCCTCGTTGTAGCGTAGATTACTTATTTGGTTTTGCACTCTGCCCGTAAACAGATATTTCTAGAGTATGTCATGGATGATGCGTGAACCAGATATGCGATTCCCTGGGATGAGCCTTCTTTCTTTTCAGCCCTTCCTTCCCAACTATGAACCCTGCGGAACTGCCTTGCAACAAGAAACCATAGCTCTCAACCAAATTGTTCGAAAGGAGCCTATCGGTTGGAAACAATTCAGGGGATAAGATTTGAGAAAAAGCTAAGCGTTTTTGAAAAGGGTGGGACTAACCAATTTGGATGTAGTAACCTATACGTGGTCATAGACCTGATGAACGATCACTACAATTGAACACTGACATTGGTATTGTTAGAGTAAAAAGTATAGAGACACCAAGGGCCATAACTCCTTGGATTACGCTGTAGACTACACTCACCCCTCAAGACCTCATCAAAAGTTCGCCCGTCCAAGTTGTTGAGGGTCTCCTTTTATGGAGGTGAGTATTGTCATGACTCCAGGAGCTTTACCACCATTCCCAAAATTTCCACGAGAAACTGACAAATGGTAGGATATTTTGAGATATGTGTGTGAGCAGTAGATTTCGAGCCAGGACGGAAGGGTTAGCAATATGAAAGCGAACATCAATTCAGGTTTTGGCTCAAAAACGGCACTTTTTTTCGGCCAGTTTGTTTGAAATTACACCATTTTGCTGGCTCCGCCAAACAAAAAACCTGTTTTATTGAAAAAAGTCTAATAAACTAGGCTTTTCCGCATCTCCAGAAAGAAAGTCGTCCAGGTTCCTTGCGACTGTTCTTTCTTCACTTCCCAGGTACCCAAGTAGTAGCCTTGTAGATATCTCCTCTTAAAAAATTGCCCTCTTTTTCAAGACTGACTCGAGAAATTTCATGGTTCCTACAGGTTTTCAGAACCAGAGAGACATTTCGAAAATTTTGTATAGTTATACGTTGGAGTGCTAATTAATCTGTGATCAATAGTTCGAACAATTCTTCAATTCCCATGATACATTAGGCTTGCAAATTTTCAAATAACACGTCCATTTACAATCGTTGAGCTAAGTATCTGGAAAATTACTGGCCAAACAACAAGAAAATAAACTCGTTAAGCTTTCACAGCTGCGTCCAAGTAGCCAGATCTGAACAATGAACAAAAAGCTGTGCTCGGCACATCTTGTCCCCTATTGTCCCCTATTTGTCACCTCAGTCTATTTGTAAACAGTAATCGTCATCCGGTCACGTTTATGCCCCAAAAAAAATGTGTGAGGGTGCCAGGATTATCACATTTATAGAAGAAAAATTTCACAAGTCAAAGGATGAAGGTTAAAGTTTTCCGGTGTTAGTCAGTTAACATTTATAAGGTGCGCCTCGCATTCGCCTTCCAATTTCGCAGTGACGTTTTGAATGCGTATGTGGCCCATACAATAACTAATTGACCGACCTCGGTTTTAGGAAGGACTGGTGGCTTGGGCGGATGTCGATCAGGGGTTCCATCCCTGGACCATACGTGCGAGTTAATACAGACCTTGCCAGTACATCACTTCTCCCTGAACCCAAACTTATCGAAGCTGTTAATCAAATTTTACCCTTAATAGGAAATAACTTCCTAGGAGAGGGCGAAGGTGGTGTAGTTGCAAGTGGCGCACTATCTCACACGCACGGTCAGCGGTTCGAATCCCGGATCGATACCCGCCTAGGCCTACCAAGCCTTCCTTATCTCCGGGGTCCGCTAATTGGTACCAGACTCGTCTGGGAGGATAAAAGCACTGACTTTTACATCGGCTGGCCACCGCAAGTCATTGTATAGGTCACATACGCACTCACTACGCCCCTACGATTCTGAATGGAAGTCAAGTGCGGGGGCGTATCCCTCAGACGGGATTGATTAACGCCAAAAACTTTATCCTTTATTTTTATCCTTTAACTTCCTAAGAAGTAGGTCGCTAGGCAATGGTTTTTGAGGGATTCTATCTTACATCAGGCCTACTGTGCTCTTTGAAAGTTAGCCACTTTCGTTTACTGTATTTCAAAAAAGGGGGAGGGGAGGGAGGGAGGGGGGAAGGGAGAAAAAATTTTTTGTTGCTTACTTCTATGGTTATTTATTATTTGGAGACGAATTACTATTTTTTCAATTCTTAGCATATTTATTTTGAATTATAACAACACGTAATTTACATCACTACAATGCATGCTGGCAGTATTAATTCAGAGCGATGGGAAATCTACAGAAGGATTAGTTATAAGTTTACATATTTCGCAACAATACCGTATTCACATGTGCCTACAGTACCACGGAACGGTAATTTAGGGCAATTGAAAGGTCACAAAAATTTAATAATAAGTCTGGGCATTCTAGAGCAAGAATTCTATGAAAAATTGTATTTTCGAGATCCCAAGGGAAAGGTTAAAATGACATCAAATTCGTGACAAATCGGGTAAAGGCAGCAGCGGCTCCTGCGTCACGGCTTCCGAGTCACGTTTGGCCTCTGAGTCGTCAACGGAACTCGCTGATGATAAGCGTCGAAATGTGTAGCACAGTAGAACTCGCTTTTCAGATTACAGTATCCCCACTGCAGTTGAAGATTTCTATGATCATACCGCTCGATCACACAGCTACCCAGCTTCAAATCGCAATGACATCCCCAATTCCTGAAAACAAGGTGTAGGAAGGATTTCAAGAGAGTTAGTACCAGATCTTAGGTAAAATTTTAGGAAGACTGGAGAATTTACCGGAAATTTGGGAATTCAAAAATGAGAAAGTAGTTTACTCACGTCCACCTGAAGTGAGGAGCTAGTATGCACCAGTCGGTCGGCTCCCTCAATGAATAGCAGTGGTTATGACGATTGCACGGTTGAAAACTAGAATGTTAAACTAATCGCATTAATGATAAATTGATCAGTGGTATCCACAAACGAGGTTCAAGACGCAGAGAGGGGAGGTTGCTTTGAAGAAAAGTTCACGATAATTCTGAGGTACGTTTTTAAATTTGAAAAGCGGAAGTATTGGTGCAGAATAGTGGTCAGTGGCGAAGTAAGCGAGAAATTCTATCGTCTTGACGGATTGCAAGGCTTCTTGAAAGCAATAAAAATCGAGGTCGTGCAAGAATACCACGACGGAAATGACATGGGAGTGGAGTATTCGGACGAGGTTACAGTTGTTGAATCAATGAAATAATGAAACATACTGTCCATTAGTGGCTACGAATCTGGCTCCGTGGCAATTGAAGTGAGAATCATTGGCGTAATGAGGTCCTCCAACACAGCGTCGATCCTGGGTCAAGTGCTGAAAATGCGCTCGCAATGGAAAAACGTTTCATTATCCTGACCTCCTCATATTTTCGATTCCACATTGTTTTTTGGCTCTATATCAAGTTTCGAAGAATAAGTGGTGGCATGTTAAAAAGCCAACACCTTAAGCAAAATCGAATGATCAAGTTCTACAGCGACACCAGCTCAATGTCCGTGTCCCCAAAATCGACATCGACTTCCATCATCGAGCTTACTATCACTAACGGATGATCTGGGCCAACGAATCCATTTTGATATTTCTCAGACCCGCTGGCGGCTACAATGCTCATGCAGCCTGAGTTCAAGCCAGGGCTTTTACCCTCCCAGATGAGTCTGGTACCAGTTAATTAGCATTGGGAGGACAGAAGACCTGCCCGGTCTGAGCGAATATCAGAATAGATTCGTTGGCTCAGATCATCTGATCGTGATAGCGAGTTAGCACTACACCTCCACCTCCTCGCTATACATAGAAGGCAGTGACCGATTCGGACACGTACGCATTCGAACGCCACAAAGATTTCGAATGAAAGTCGAATGCGTGGCGCATCCAAGAAAAGGGTTGATAATCACCAGTAATTTCGTCTTTCAGCTTTTATTACAGATTTAAAAGTTCGCTGTTTGCTCTCATAAATATGAAGGAAGCTTTCAAACTGACCTCACGAGGTGGTGGATGTCGGAATCTTACTTTATTTTCTTCAGTCAATTGGGAGTAAGCTGACGAGAGAAAAGCTGAGGCGATTAGTGCAAAAACAGTATCGAAGAATACCATGTTATTTTCGATGACCTTCAGCCGAACTGCCTAGGATCAGCCAAAGAAAAAATGACTGGACGAAGCATTTGGTTGGGCGAAGCACTACATCTCAAATGCATGCTTCCCCTGGTGTTGATCGACATTAGGGAAGACGGAGCTTCCTCATTGACTCGGGATCAACAAACTGAGGTCTAGCGATCTATGCGAGAGTTTTCATATTGGATGAGAAATAGTTTTGACGATTTTGATATTCTACGACGAGCCAGGTACAAATATGTAATCACTCCCGAGACGGCTTCTTTCCTACCTACTTAACCATGTCATCTTCGCTTCTGCGACGGATGTCGCAATTAATTCCGTGGCTTACCAAAGACCGAACCAGATTCATCTTTATAGAAGATCCAGCCTTGACTGTGTGTAGAACTGTTGTGTTGAAGGAATGAGTATGACTATACGTGGACGTGACAAACAAACTTATAAACAGATGTACATGGGCAATTAGAACGACGAAATTGAGATCAGCAGTGTATGAATTAAAAGAACAGTGTTCCCAGGATGGATGCACCCTATACAAGCTCCCGATACAAGCGTACGTGCACTGAAAACACAGATTGCACTCTTGGTCCTTCTCCCATCAGGCTGCCTCCTATGGCTTCGAGATTTTAGCAGTGCTTCCCGAGCTGACCGCAGGTTGAACACTCCGGCTTATGAGGGCTCCCTCGAAATCCGAAGACTACTATAAGGCACATTTATACTATTGTTTTTGGTGTATGTATACCCAGGAGTAGCTCTGCAGGTTCTGACCTTGGCTTACGCAGCTAGCCAAGTTCTTGCGAAGAGAGTCAGGGGCTCCTTTGTTAAAAACGACCCCGGGACGCCTGTTCAGTGATTTCCATTCCTTACCAACTGATCAGAGAATGGAAAAGATGCATGGATCGGAAACGCCAGCAATTGAAAAGTTGGGTGGAAAAATTCAGATAGAGTCTTCCTAAAAGTTAGAGACGAATTGCGATATCGCAGTGCCGGAGGCCCTTGGTAATCAGGAAAATGTGTTAAGCATGGGCGTGGTTCTATTCCTATATTTAACTGTTGTTGTTTGTTAAGTGTAATCAATCGATAACGATCGATATAACCTAACGATTTCTCTTTACTACTATGTCAACAGATAAATAACGATAAAAAGTTTTATTGCGTTGATAAATTCAGCGAATCGTTTTCTTCAAGATTTCAGCAGTGAACTGAAAGTTTGTTGATTACTAAATGTCATTTCGAATCGCAGATGAAGTAGTACTTTGAAGATAAAACCAGTGTAGCCTGTAGAAATAGTTGGGTTTGGTGGTTCGAGGCTCTTACAGGTATTCGTTTGCTGACAGCAGCACCTTACTTAGTAGTGTGAGGCCCTACAATGGAANGGGGGGGAGGGCTGTCATTGAGGCTCTTGATTGTTACAAGGACCTGACACTTTTCTTAGCTAAGGATCAGGTGATAGGGTTGCACCAGAATGGACGGTCTTTTCTTACTTCACTTACTGCCAGTCGTCAGGCGGTTGTCTGAGGTTGCACCACGAGATCTAATGCTTTAGCATGGGCCTTAGTACGATAGTAGTATCTCTCTGCATATGGTAGAAATAACCAGTTCAACCTTACCTAACCAATCTTTGACTTCTTCCTTGCCTTTGGTCTCCCTGGAGGTCTGCCGAAGCCAAATTTAACTTCAAAATATGGCTTTGGAACTTTAAAAAGACTGCAAAAATATCAGGTTGACGCTTCTATTTATATTGGCATGAATAATAAATTCTGATATGTGTTTATACTACATAAATGATTTTATTTACCTGAAGCGTTTTCTGCGAGCGGGTGGAACAGTGACCATCTGCAAATGATCCGTCGGTGTTTTCTTCACGATTCTGGAAATGAATGAAGCAATCCCGTAAACATAACATTGGAGAGATTAATGAGAGAGACATACCGCCTAGTTTGTGCCTAGGAAGGCTGTGGCATTCCTGGTTAAATCCCCGATTGGGAAACGTTTTTGTCTTTGAACCTATCCTTTCTGGGTGATGCGCTGACCATAATGCTAGGAAGACCCCCAAAACAATCTCTCGGCCCCCGCGATAACATACACACCGGCGAAAACAATGGCGAAAACAGCTGGTCACTTGGTCATACTGACCAATCCAGGCCTCTGCATGAGGAGGACGGATGAATGCGTTGGAAAGAGCCTTTGGGCATTGTTCAATCCCCTTAGAGGGAAGCGCTACGCGTTCGGCTTCCATTCAGGATCGTAGTGGCGTATTGGATGCGTATGTAGCCTACACCGTGACATGCGGTGGACAGCCGATGTACGAGACAGTGCATTTACCCTCCCAGACGAGTATGGTACCAATTAATCGATCCCTGAGGGGATGGAAGTCTTGGTTGCCTAGGAGTGGATCGATCGAAGATTCAAACCCGTCACTATGCATGTGTGAAGTGTGCCCCATGCCACTACACCATCTCCTCGCGAATGATGGGTCAGCCCACAATGATTGGACTCAATACCGCCTTAGCCTTATACTGAAATGGTATATAGCCAAAAAGCGACATGTAATCAGGCTAGTGCTCCATCTTCTTCTTCACTGCAGGATCCGATCACAGAGATTTTTCTTGTAAAGATCCTGTTCAATCAACCGCCCTTTTCCCCTTCTAGAATTACGCACTCCAAGCATCATCTTTATGGAGCTGTCCAGGGTAATCAACTGTCAGACAGGACAGAATAGCGAGGAGAAAAAAAAGAACGGAAAAGACGTACCGAGTACGACGCAGCGGCAGTCCTTCAGCCAGGATACAGCTGCAATAGAGTTAAAATTTTCGAGGATAAACCGTAATATCGAATTCAGATAAAAATCAGTTCTGCAAAGTCAAGAGCAGCATTTTACTAGGTCACAATGCAAAACGTTTGTTATTCTGATCTAATACAAGTTCCACGAATCGTCGATGTGGCCACTCTGACCGTACTACGCACTTCCTTTTCATGGCACATAATTGCGGTTCGGGAATAGTACAACAACACCTTCCAAATTCGGCTGCTTTAGACTAGAGCCCTTCCGTTCAAATGGAAGCTTCCAGGATCCTGACCTCAGCATCAAAGCGGTGGGTGCTGTATTCCAGTTCCGGTACGGCTACTGCTGGTGCGCACCCACCTATGCACTTATGGAAGCTGGTAAAAAAATAGCCATAGGAAACGAAAGGGATTAGTGGAGAGTGATGTAAGGCAGGGATGTCTAAAGTGGGATAAGCGTGATTGGTCTTCAAGAATGAGGGTTCACTAGCAGTAGAAGTAATAATGACATACCTGGAAATCAAAGCGCACACGGTAACAACGAGTAAAGCAACCTTCACCATCGTCTTTCGTGCAGTTTTTACCTGAAAACTGCTTTAAGAGTACGAGGTTATTGTTCCCAGTCGCATCGTAGAGCGGTCATCAGAAGGTTCACAAAAGATGTCCAGCTCTCCAACTGAGGCCACGAAGAGAATGAGCTCTGTTGGTTAGAGCTAATACATATTAGGTGAGTAAAATACAGAGACAGGGGTGAGAAGACAAGAAGCAGAGGCTTTCCTTGTAAACTGAGAGATCGCTGTCACCGTAGAACTGGGGAGTCGATTAAACCTAACTAGGCATTATTTTTAACCGGGTAGGCGATCACTGTCGTGAGAACGGATTCAGGTTCATGAGCAACTCAGTTCCTTCCTTACCCGAATAAATCTACGGGAACATCCATGACAGCTTTGAGAAGCGGTAGATAAGAAAAGAATTTGGAGTAGCAGAGACTTGAAACCAATTGGTGTTAAAAGAGAAAATGCTTCAGGACTCTTTTTTTTGAAACTTTGTGGATGGTTCTGACAGAAGGGTGCTTGAAGAGGTGGTTAGGGAATAAAACCAAGTCTTCGTTCGTTGGGGTATAAAATGCTGATACGCTAATATATGTAGAATGCTATAATGTGCTGTAATGTAATGTATTTATTCTGTAGCACACGTTGAAAGCATATGCTGATCATAATGTGAGTTTTAAAGGAACCAGAACTAAATGTATTGCTGTATTCACCACCCACCACTTTAGAGCTCAATGGACGAACAATTGATTTCCATTTTTCAAACACTACTTGACCAGTAGAGTCAAAACTTGAACAGCCTAAAAAATTCCTCAAAAGTTCCGAAAACGTGCTAAGAAACATCTTTCAAGATAAGCATATACGGTTCTCGTTGTTGCCCTATAACTTCAGTATATATCTCTTACTTGAGTGGGACTTCTTCTCAGTATGCTTCATCACCCTTGATTCTTTTTCATATCTGGG
>UZAF01017890.1:9252-27743 GCA_900617895.1 Haemonchus placei
CATCGCCGAGAAGTTCGTTGAGATCACGTTATGAGTGTGCCGCCTTCCAACATTTCTCGAAGTAATAGAGAATAATTTGGCGTTTATGAAGATGACTTTCTAGACCTATTTCTGTTAAGGAAAGCGAGAAGATTATTTCTACAGAAACCCCAAACTCAAAAGTTTGATTTCATCGAAAGAAAAGAAGCCACGAAAAAATTCGCAATAATTATGCATCAACTTATTATATTCGCCTTGAATGCTCTCCAAAAACCCTATTAGACCTCTGTTGAACTTGCATATCAGAATCCAGCAAGGGTGAGTTCTTTGTACTCTGCATCCTGAACTCAGTCCTGCCGTGCCGTGACACTGTGACCTTAAGGCTGCATGGGGATTTTGAGATTTACAAGGTAGCTTCGATCTTTTCTCATGTCCCTCCCCACCCCTCTCTTCCATCTACATGTGAAAGGAGCAAAACAATGAAAGGGTATTGAGAATGAGCGGTTTTCTGCTCGACGATTTCTCGTTGGCACCTTTACAGGAGAAAAGGTCTCTGAGGATGTTTTTCTGCCTTTATCTGTCATCCCGCTATTATTGCATAATATGAGGCGCATTGTAACAAGACCTGCAACCTAGTCTTTTCAGATGCCACCCACTCACATATTCGATTTGCCGCCGGAAATTATCGTCAGAATTCTGAAAGAAGTGAGCTGATCGTTGTATTTTTCAGATAATTTTGAAACCTGCAAGGACGTCGCGAAATCACAGTTTTGTTCCATAGTTGTAGACCTAGGACAGAAAATTCCCATGCTTCGCTATATCTAATGCAAGACTTGGTCAGAGAGAACCGGCCGGCATACGCAGTGCACTCGAACTCGGTCTAAAACAGTGGAAATAAATAAATTTGAACAGCCGGTTCAGATGAGATCGTATTCTGTTATTAAAATTTAGGAGCTCTTTTATAATTTACACCTAGAAGCAGATCTGTACACACGAAAGGGATCTCCTTAAAGTTTGCATGGTCATTCAATTCCCAGATCTGGTCATAACTGGAGTGCACAACGTTACCCCAAGATCCGAGAGCCGAGTACTCATGCTGAGTGCTGCAGGATTCTCAGACCACGTGCGGAAGACCCGATTCAGATAGAACAACGTCTTATAATCATTTGACGTGACCTGCTTTCTTCCACAAAAGCGGCGGAAGTGGTGTAGTGGCAAGTGGCGCACTTCACACATACATGGTCATGGATTCGAATCCCGGCTCGATATCGCCCTAGGCGAACCAAGCCCTCCGTCCCTCCGGGTTCGGCTAATTGGTACCAGGCTCGTCTGGGAGGATAAAAGCACCGACTTGTTTATCGGCTGGCCACCGCAAGTCATTGCATGGGCCACATACGCATTCAATCCGCTTCTACGATTCTGAATGGAAGTGGAAAGCGTGGGAGGGTCCCTCAGGAGGGTTTGATCAGAGCCCCAAGACTTTATACTTTGTCTTTTTACTCCCACACAAATGTGTGAAATGAAACGCCATACAGGCCACCATGAGCTTTTGTGCGAGTACGGAATCAGTAAACACGTATGGTCTCTCAGGATGCTGGCTAGTCATTGCCTACATGCGCAAAAAGCAAAGCCGTAGTGGATCGAGAGCCTGTGCTTGTTCTTACGTAGACGACAGCTTTGTCATTCTACCAAGAAGGGAATGGACACGTTCTCTCAGTTGCTGAACAATCAAGCTAACAGCATTCGATTCACTCGGGAGAGGCCCAAGGACAAACTGCTACCTTTCCTAAATGTGCACATTCAACTTGAGCGCGGGTTCCTGCCGGCCAAAGAGGTATAAGAGACCTACCAGCAAGAATACTTTCGTCCATTCCATGTTGGCGCAACAACTCGCAATCAAGCGGACTGACAAAGCGAATATGTTTGAGACGGCAAAAATGGTTTCATGGGGTGAACGGGAGAAGGCAGAATCTGTGGAGTTCACTCAAAAAGTGGCTCTCGCTGATGGGTATCCGTACTAGATCAGCCAGTAGTAGACGACCGGCCGAAAGTTCGGATAAGGTACTTTTGTCTTCAATTCAGTTAGACTTCGACAGTTTTGAAGTGAGAACAGCTCTGCACAAGTGCGGTCTTGGTGACATGCGTAAGTGGTCGAAGCTATTCCTAACAACAGGCAGAAGCTGGTTCAAAAGCATTTATTATGGCCGTCTGCGCATTACCCCAGCCTGTGTCATCTGCCCCAACTGGCAAGAGGGTGATTGCATGGCGTCAGAGATGATACGCTTGATCGCATTCGAGCTCTGCGGAGACGAATACACAGGTGAGAACGGACGGCCTTCACTGTGCATGGTTAAAAAACCCCAGGTTGGCCTGAAGGGTTTAGGGCCTGAAAATCCTCTGGTCGACCATCGCAGACACTGCGTAGAAACGTAGAGTTTGATGTCTCAGCCAGGATTTTGATGCGGCAGCCCATGGCCTCCGTGCGTGAAACTTGGGAGCACCCATATTGGGGCGAAAAATCGGAGAATGAGATGGAACGGTGAACGTCCTGCCATGACAAATGAACTGGTCGTGTTCCTCGACCAGTGAGGGTTATAAATGGTACCGGCTTCAATCTGGGGGCCAATTCAACCGTAGTCAACTCACTGCGAAAATAACTGAATAGGCTATTTTAAAGTGGTCTTCTTCCACGGCGGATACCCATTTGTAACCAGCGAGACCTTTCTAGATATCTGGATAGGCTATACATGAGCTGAGCAGCGATTTGAAATGGTGTTCGACAAGGATGTATCTCGAAAAAAAATTTAGCTCCTAGCCTCTGCCGAAGGCGACAGGCCGGTATCCCTGCTAAATGAAACTTTATAACTTTTGGCTGAGGCGACACTCATACATTGAGTGCTGCATGACTTTTCGAGAGTGCCTTTTGGGAACTTTGTGCAAATGCAGCCGACTAATTTGAAAATAACTCAAATAGTCCACGTATTCCAAAGCTCACGATTACCGGGACCCCAGAACAGTACGATGTAGACCTTCATGCAGTGATCAACCATGAGAAAACAGCAGATATATTGGTCTACCCAAAGAGGGTAGACAAACTTGCAGCTTTTCAGATTTTTTCACTGACTTTCTGCAGGGATTTTCGTTGACTATGACGAGATCAATGTCGTACTTGGTATTGTCACCCACAGATGATGGTAAGGGGTAGGACCACCTCTCAGCGTGCAATCTTAATCAATAGCTTTAACGTAAGAAAAGGCAAATTGTATTCAATGATTGAGAACAATTTGGATCAGAAGGCAGAACACAATTCACTGACAATGGCTACTTAATGCCACTGAAAAGGTCTTTCCCCACCTCTAAACGGTAGGCGCCTTTCAACCTGGGTCCCACCGAAGAATTCGACATCAACCAAACATAGAAGAATTCGACATCAATCAAATCTACAAATCCATTTTCGCCGCATACGGAATTACAAGCAAAAAGGCCAAATACCGAATCCCCGTGATATTACGAACTCTCCTTTTGTGGTAATTGTATAAAAGGGAAGTCCTCAAACAGCCACTCAGTGCTTCTGTCCACTCAGATAGGTATAGTGTCACGAATCGGCTCTGACAGGGATCAATGTTTTGTCAGCTTGACTTCTGTTGCATGGGCTTCGATTACAGTCACTACGGTGGTAGCGGTTGTCACTTAGCACCGCCCATAACCGCCTCAGTTTGCAGCATTTGGGCACACAAATGTTGTCATTGAATTCAATTTTTCATAGAACTCAGCTCTTCTTGAGACCCATACCTGTTTGGGAGATAGTTCAAAGTATAAGGTCAACGCGTGATGGGATTAAATGAATATGTCATGATTATTCTCTAATACTGGTCCCCTCCCTGATAATTGCGCGCAGCTCCGCCACGCAGTTACAGGTGCCACACCTGACCTCTCTGTTATTATGTTTTTACTTCGTCTTCGTTTCTGTGCTCCTTATGAGGGCTGAGCTAAAGTTATTGGTATCGAATTCTGGAAGGGTCCATGCAATACTGAAGAAGTTCCACTAAATAAGAATGAGGGCATCGTTCTTTAGCTGGTGTTACTTACCAGTTTCTTTAAAGAGGCTTCGAGGACCTGTGGGTTGCTAAAGGTTTGCGGAATTGGTCCGTTGTGCGGAAATCATGATCAAGACCATCCGTTTGCCCCATCCATGGAACAATATTTACTTTTCGTTATTCCTTTTCATATAATAAAATATTGAACGACCAATTTAGTTTCAGTTGATTCTGATGACATGTAGGCTTTCATTCAGGCAAATGTTCAAAAATCCGGATTTTTGTTGACGCTTGTTTTCCTTTTATAGTAGTTGCGTGTTTATGGTTACGTTTGCTGTGTTTAGTTGGATGAGCAGTCGGTGGGCCGCTTGAAGGTCGTCTCCCGGTACTTGAACACGATCATTCAAAAGCATGGAAGTGTTCTTGCAAAGCAGGCAGTCTACCTGGCTGTATTGAGAGAGGTGAGAACGGCTAATCAGAAACTTCCCGCTTACTTCATCTGTAAAATGTCACGCAATCTTTAGTGTGCTACCTCAATCGATTTTCGCATGTTTTCTTCATAACTGCTTAGTTATTATGAATATGTATGTATATTTCCATTATACTCATGATAATTATAGAAAGAACTCATCGTTGAACGGTTCTTGAGAAGAAACCGGTGGGAAGACTACAAGTATGCGGTTTCCGGCTGGCTAACTGACACTTCTGTGTTACGTCAACTAGCGTATGCCAAAATAGATACGTTACGTTTCCAGGTAGGAACCTACTCTGTAAGAAGAGTACAACCCAATGAATTACGAAGCAACTAAGAATCAGATTAATCCTCATAATGAGGCTCTTGGAGCCTCCTCTATGGGGCATCGTTCCCATCGTAACTACTTTTCTTCGAACTGTAGAGGTGGGAAATAGCCTTTTAGTTCACGTTGTGACGAGGGAGAGAGGCATTATAATAGATCTTATGTTTCAAAAAAGTTGTGCGGTACCAATCCCATCCTGTTCCTAACGTTGGACTGAACTTCTAATTTCGGCGCGTAATGGAAGTAACCTTGAACCTGGTGTAGTTCAAGAAAGTTCGTTGATTTGAGTAGATGGAGCGGTAAACCCTGAATCTCGATAGCACCATGCCGGTCCTCGCAGCTCTGTCCCAAAAACCTTATCATGATACCTCGAATGAGACTGGGCTCTTCCTACCTTTTCTTCAGTTTCTGACCGTAGTTTCCGGTGCCTTGCCCAGAAGACCGGATCTAATTCGTCTCTTTTTGTCTGCACCTAAGTTTTTCCCATCTTGAACAAGAAGATGATGAACATTAGATGGATCAGCTCACAAAAAGGCTAATTGTACTGCTGAAGCCGAATTATCTAAACTCACTTACTAAAAGAGCGATAGGAAGTACGTTCTCAGCTCATACCTCAATGGTGGTTGCCCCTTTCTTTTTTGTTTCTTGGTTGAGTAAAGTAAGCTTGCATGCATAGCTGATCATGTTCCACCTCTACTTATTTATTAGACCGGAGGGTATGAGGCTTTCATCTGATTACCAACTAATTAATGAACAATATGAGTTAAATGGCATTGAAGGGAATCGAAAATACAAAAATGCTGTACATAGAGAGGCAATACAACGGGATACAGAGCCCGTGCAGATGAAAGTTTTCCCAATGAAAAAATTCGCCAAAAGCTGGCTTGGCAGTGTGGAGCACCGAAACTGAGCAACTGAGTGAAGCGATTTCGGTGCCAGAAAAAGGCCATGAGGAACTTCTGTTTGGAGTCATTTTAGACAGTTTCTTTTTTTGTCAAGCGAAGCGCATCAAATATGTTGGTTACCCGAAAGAAATGCAAACATTCACGTGATCGCGGGAATGTGAGAATTTTTCGCCTTCATCATTGACGGAACATGTTTCAGTTTACTTTACCTGAAGACGTTGTGGTCGAGTTGGCTAAACGTCTTGATGCTCTGAAGCTGTCGGTGTTCCAAGTGTGTTTTTCTGGCTGCAAGCTAAGCTCAAAGAGCATCATCAGCCTGATCGCAGTGCTACGACCACAACAAATCTCCATTGAGTTTGATCCCTTCTTCGATGGCGTAACCGTTGAAGCGTTGTGTGAGGTTGACAGTTTTCGAGAGGTATGTGTGTTACTCTATACAAACTGTGGCAACAGAAACTTTTAAATATCCTTGTAACTACGGAGTTTTTGCGAATTGTAAGAATTTCTCATAAGACAGCTGTTAAGAATTTCTCATAAGACAGCTGTCAGATCTGCATTGGAGGCGCAATTCACGACTTTTTTAAGTCGAAAAGTGTTGGGTATTGGTTGAAAGTAGTGCATAGGTGGAGAAGGAGGCGTGAGAGTTCGCCAATCTTGAGAAAAATAAGGCTCTTCGAAAAAGTGAAAATAAGGTTGGACGAGATTACAATGACAAAAATAACGTGGAAGGGGCACTCGGACGAGATTTCACCTGTTGCAATTGCGCAAAGAGCTGACTATATCAACCAGAACTGTACAGAACTGCTTTCCTCTGTCACTATGGGTCATGACAGGTTGTTTGAATTCCCTACATGGGTTCCTTCGTGAGCGGTGCGGCCTCTACAATGCCGGTGAAACTCATCCGAGAACACACACAATGCAATTTTTGAGCCTTAATAACGCCGCAACTCGGCCGTTTTCCGGCCTGACAGCGCCAGATATGGTATACGAGGGATCCTCGAACTCAGCCTATGGGGACATCTAAGAAACCATTTTTGCCGTGAACTGTGCCTTTAATGGATGGGCTCTTATTTCCTCATACGTAACTACAGCATGAATCTGATTGAAGGCACAGATCACAATAAAAATGGTTACTGAGAAATTTCTCTCAGATGAATCTGTGGCGTTCCCGTACACTATATGTGGCGTTGTCAGATTGGTGAAATCCCAGCCTATAGTCGAATTTCGTCCCCAGGAAACTAGAGCGTCGCCCAAATACGGAAGCAGTGCAGGCGGTCCAGTTCTACACATCGCGTACCGAAAATATGTGGACACTTCAAAAAAGCTAGATGTAAACAATACTTTCAATTTCTGAGCCATAGGATAACCACATTCGAATCTACCATTCGAAGTTTCGGATTACCTTGCCTCTCGATGATTTGGAAACTGTAGAAAATTATTTTAATTGATAGATAAATTTATATCGGAAGTATATGGGCACAATTTGAAGAACAAAAATATAAACAAAATTAGAAATCGATATGTGTACTGATTGGCTCGGGCATTCGTGTATTGTCTGACCAAGCTTGGTGATAGTTGCCTCATGGATTCCCTTCCTTCGTTCACTGTTCACTTGTGGCAGACGTTTTGCATGAACTCCTTACAAGTAAAGCTGATAGTTTTCTGTTGTTGACCGAGTAGTTTCTATGAGGTTGTCTGGAAGACAATAATGGATTCACCACAGAACTCACCCACATGCGTAGCGGATAACTTCTACGCTTTGGGATACAATATGAATCCGTAGTTTGCACCACAAGTTTTAATCTATGAAGATTTAGGTCTTCAATTATCAAATGATCCAGCGATTTCAGGTCAATACCTTGAACCTCGTTAATTCTCAAATGACTGACAATAGCCTTGGACTAATCACAGCCGAGCACCTGAATGTCTATGAAACCTCAAAGCTTACCCTCAAAGGTCTTCGTCACATTCTCCTGGTGAGGCTTTTTTCTGAGCCTCTCTTCTTTTTTCGATAAACTCAACCTGCATACCATATTATCCCATAGAGAGTTAAAGTGAAATGATCCTTGCAGGAGTGGTACAGCGGCAAACGAAATATTCAAGACTACCTGTTATCGATATCAGAACGCTTCGTACCCGGAAGAGTTTTCCATGGTCTACCCTCTCGACAACGATCCGTAATAGCATGGGAGCTGAGAAATACTACTGGTGTCTTACATGTCACTATCATTGGTCCAGAATTGAGCTTTGTTAAGTTTTTTGGCATCGCAAAACTCAACTGTCTAACCACGTTTACTCAGAAAAGGTCCTGAATAGCCGTTTTAACGGTTGTGAACTCAACTCGTGCATAGATGTTATACATTGTAAGGTTGTTACTATTTGTTTTTCGTTCTAATTCAAGGTCGGGGTAACAGAGGATTATGATGGAGTTGATTCAGAGCAGTCACCTTCCTCAGCTACATATCTCTTCTACCATTGTCACTCATGACTACTACCAAGTGAGCCATCAGAAACATGAAGTCCTCTGTCTTTTCGAGAGCGAAGCACTGAAATACTACTCAGTATGTGCCCCCTGGGCAGGATCTGTAGCGTAGTGAATGTGATTGAATCATACTGAAGACAGCCCAAATGAGATGATCAATTGGGGAGGCATCAGGAGTTCCTAGGATATGCTGAACTCTCGTCTTATTTCGTTACTTCTACTCACGAATGTAGCAAATAACACTAGTCAGCTTTCTTACAACCATATACGAGTACGCAACCTCAAAGTTTCTTCTGATGTTTAACATACTCATCATCATGTACTGGTTCTTAAGTTATTTCGGATCATATCTCAACTAACTCCTCTTTTTCTTACGAGTACATAGCACATAGGTGTTGACTGTTCGTTTATTGTTGCTCAATAGTATTACCATATGCGCCTTTCTCTTATGATGCTCGAGCTTTTACAGAAATAGTTTCTATATCTAATTACAGGATTGTATAAAATATGAATCGCCAACTACCATCTTAATTCGACACGAAATCATCGAAACTTTATCACACTGATTGCGGGATTGTTACCTGAAAGCCTATCCAAAGGGTGGGCCAAAATCATTATTACAGCGCGCGCTGACGCTCATAACGAATTTTTTCTGAGGTCATAGCAATTCGTTCGCTTTCTTCTATTTCACAAGGTAGATTACATTATTCCCTTCCCGATGATACTAAACTTTTGGTAGATTTTGAAAATAATGTAAGCGTAATTACTCCGAGGATAAATCTTCACTTTGCATTTACAAGCACTTTTGGCGCGGTGCATCTACAGACGACTCAGCGTAACAAGGCAGGGTATATTCAACCATAAGGCGCTTTCAGGAGTTGGGAACAACTACAGATAGGAGTGGTAATCCTAAGAGCCCTGCGAATATATTTAGTGGGAGTTTCAATGAGGCAGGGCAAAGGTCTGCGTAGCAGCGAAGTTCATTCTGAGCCCAAAATCACTAAATGAATTGATATTACATGAAGTTTTCTGCGCGAAATCGTGAAGCATCTCTGCACGACAAGGCCTTCATACGATCAGAAAGTGATTGCCCCACTGAGCAGACTAAAAAGAAGAGAAATGTTGGCTCACCAAAGCTGCCCCGCCGCATAAAAAAAATTGTCGTACGGGATCCCTGTTCGCCGGCGGAAAGATATCCGCAGTGAAGAAGGTGCCCAATAAGCAGGGCTACAAGATTTGTGTAAAGCTGAAAGAAATGGAAGTGATGCAGCGCTAGGCTTGCTCACTTCTTCGTGCGCAGTAGGACACTTTGGCGTTTCAAACCGGGCATATTGTCAAGATGATGCTCCTGGCTGCAGATCAGCAATTGTCTAGAAATTCCGTAAAAGGGGTTCCCTGACTTCATAAACTTTGATCATGACCACTCTGGAGCCCTGGTCTAAATCCCATGGATGTCTCAGTGCGGTCAGCCATTGAGATGAGAGCAACCGTTAGCCCAAACATGAAGTGAAGTAAACTCGAAAATGCCTTGCAAAAAGCCAGAATCAACTCGATGACNTACAGATGCGTGCCACCGACCATGACGTCCATCGTCGTCTCTGGGGTTGGGTGAAAGCAGAAAGCAACAGATCCCAGTCTCAATGTACTGTTTTGATAAGAGATTAGAGATAGACGCTTTGATGAAATTGGTTTGCTTTTTTAGCTTTCTATTCGTTTTCGGGGATCTGATATCTGTGTAATCATAATTTTGGCCCACCCTGTATATAGCATATCTATACTGCGTCTCAAAGGGCTATGGAAGAGGTCATTTACGACTACTAATCAGTTCTTTTCGAAATCACGTCTTCCCGTCTACCTACCATCTTAGGGAAGACGGTTATATCGCTCCGTCACCTTGTCCCTCCCGAAATTCGAAGTGCGATCAAGTTGATGAAGAATAGTACTTCGCCCGGTCCCGAAAGGACCGAACCAAAACATTTATAGAGTCTTCCACCAGTTGCCATCAAAACTGGCCATGCTCGTCATATGCTACCTCCCAGAAAGCAAAATGCCAACGAGGAAAACCGGCAACAATCACTGCTGTATGAGAAGGCAGATTTCGACGAAATTGGCAACCAGAGTATGTGGACTTACGTGCGGCCGAAGATGCGCGCGGCAAATTGCGCGATGAAGTTCGTAACGATTTGAACGACTTTGGCGCTTATCATTGGGGTCCACATTAGAAGTATAGTAATTGGGGGAATCATCTTACCCCACCAAACCATTATACTTCGAGTTTGTGCCCCGAAAATTGGCGACAGTGTCGTACAGATCGTCACGAACTTCGCCGCGCGCAAGTTCCTCGGATGCGCGTAAGGTCCTCCTGGCAACTATCGCCAATCTGCCTGCTGTCTGTAAACCACAAACTCTTCACATGCGTCATTCTCAACAGGATTGTTAGAATATCAGATGAAGGGCAGCCATACGCAAGCAGGGTTTGGGAGAGGGTTCAGTACAATCGATTTTATCCACGTACTTACAAGATTCATTGAGGTATCACAAAAGTGAAAAATGCCGCTATGTCTTACCTTCGTAGACTTGAAGAAAGCCTTCGACACTGTCTAGACAGAAGCGGTGAATAAAGCCCTGGCAATTAGGAATCAAAGTGTTGCTATTCAATACATAAGGATGTTTCGTGAGTTCTACAACAACTTCACGACTAAGATTTCCCTACTCCATAAGGAAGTCACTGTAAGCGTGAATGGAGAGGCACGATGAGATGATACCATTTCGCCCCAACCTTTTCATTGCCACTCCCGAAAACATCATGAGTCATTTTGAATGAAAAGGCTTGGGAGTGAAGGTCAACGGCTGCTAGTTACATCATCTACGCTTTGCAGACGACATCGCGCCTGTAATAGCGAACAGGAGCAGGTGGAACATAAGCAGGTGGAACAAATGCTGACCAATTCGACAGTGCTCGTGGAAAGATCGACTTACCTAATTTTCCCTTTACGTAAAACGGAACGAATATCCCCGTTTGTTCTTGCTACGTGTATCCAAGTCGGAAAGTCGACATTGATGACCGGAGCTGAGCAGAAGAAAACGCGCCGCGTTAGGAGCAGTCAAGAACTTCGAAAGGGTAGCGAAGAAGGCAAAGAACTTGCAAATCCGCTCACCTTTCGTACACTGCTTCCGCTCCCTTTCCGCTTTGACGTACGCCTCGTAAACTTCGACTCTGTGAAAGCAAGGTGAGCATGCAGTCAACGTCATTCGACGCACTGTGTGAAGAACAAAAAACTTCTTTCTATACACCTAAGTGCACAAGAAAACCTAGAGTTCCGAGCTCTCCGTCAACGAACGAACATCAGGCCTCATGCCAAGAAGTCGGAGATCATGTGGGTCCGACATGTTTCGCGATGACCTTCGGACCAAGGCCGTTACTAACTGGATCCTTCGAGACGTAAAACGATCACAAGAATGCCGCATGGGTGAACAAAGTACTCCACCTAAGCTCTGAACAGAAGGAGTGATATGCCTTGTGTCCGTCGAGCGCGGGGATCCACTGAATCACTTGTTTGGAATGGTAATGGAGAAATCAATGACCAACGGAGCATTCCAGATTATATACCTTTTATCCATAGCTTTGCTCTCTTTAGAAAAACGCTCGCTAGTGGTGGGATTCACGTTCTGGGAAAATGGTCATATACTGATTTGTATTGACCCGTTTTATAATTAATCGTCTTGTCACAGCTTCGTTCCTTCTAGATGTACAGTGTTCACACTCAGGGGAACTCAAAGGGATATGATGGGAGGGAATGTAACCATCAATGTTGTTCAACTGATCAATTGATTTCGGTCAGCGTCGATTGAACTAACCGACATGGTTTGCTGTATAACTACAAATTTTTCGTCAAAAATGAGAGAAGGAATGATCGACGTTAGTACCCAAACTTCCAACTTCAACACAAAAAGCAGAGGCGGGCGTGAGCTGAGTAACTTAACTGGTATACATTGTATAGTTCTCGAAAAGTTGTACCCATAAAACGCCCAAAATGCTACTGGGAGACATCGTGCAAAAAGAATGTTCACATCAATACTGCAAAAAACCGGAACACATTTTAATTCATTAAGAGTAAACAACACTGTGTACACAATGAAATCATGCCATTAACAGCGTTCTACTATTCAATTCAACAATAACCTACTCCTATAAAAGAATCACATCTACATATCATAACTTAACTGACAATGATTGGCGAATGTCCAATCATCTACTTCGCATTTTAACACTGCAAAATATCAAACCAGGAACCGCTTCTTTGTTACAACAGAAAGGTGGAATTAGGAATGTGGTAAAATAAAGATAAACGCAAACGATTTACGACCCAAGCCATGCTTTTACTCTGTCAAGTGCATCCGAACATGAGCACAGCATTTCGTTCGTGTTTACAGAAAANAAAAGCGACTTATCGTTCCCTGCAAGCATTCAATTGAAAGCACCATCGCAGAACCATAGCAAACTCATCAACATCTAGAAGTAAGCAAGGTGGAAATGCAAAAACAAATTTACAACGCTTTACTACTCCTCTTCATCATCAATATCAACAACAACAACAACAACAACACGAACAAAGGGTGGAGACGTGGAGACTTCCCACACAAGAGAATTAATTTCACACGACCAGTGTGTACACCACTAAAACTAACGCAGCAGTGTATATTACAACCACACGAAAGCTACCGAGAATCGGAAAAAAACACTCATTCGTCAGTTAAAGCTCCTTCTTTGGAGACTTCTTCTTGAGAGAGCGTATCTTATCAAATGCATAAATAGGCAATGTTACGAGCAAAAGCCAATAGTACAATGAACTCCAGAATCTGAAACATAAATAAAGAGATATTTGGATTACATACAAAAGGAATTCTCTTGTAAGAAAACTACCTGTGCGTGTCCTTGAAATTTTTAAGAAGAAACCCAGTAGCTAGCATGTCGAAACCACGGAAACGAAGCGTGAAAAGATATCTTAAAATGAAAAGATGTCACTGGCCATCATCTTGGAAGATTTGCAATATTGTTGAACTAACGAGTATCGGAACCAAGCTGGTCGTTGGTTCGTCACTGGATCAACGGGAATATAACTGAAAATTATGTCCTCAACACTTGCGCACATTGGTACTATCAAGAAGGACCTGAAACCAAAACAATAATGCAGGAAGCGAGCAATAAACTGAATAATTAACGATAAGTTGGTATCTGGGATAATAATGCTAGCCTGTTTACCTCTCACACTACCCAGTGAACTACTGAACACACTTCAAAATGTTTAACTTATTTAATATCGCACTTTAATATCAAGCGGAATATTGTATTAACATTTCACACATATCGTTTGGCAAATTCTGGTAGGACATTCTCCACCGAAAGGGAGAGTTTTAACGAAGATCTTCTTTTATTAACATCAAACTTGCGAAAATTCTTATTGGACTCATATATTGAAGCCCATCCCATATAAAATAGAAATCCTTTGGGAAGACCGATGCAAAAAAAGAAATAGAATGATACAAACTGTAGAAAAAGAAAGAAAGGAAGGGAACGTGAAAAACTTCTTAGTTTTCTCTAAAGAAGTTAAGCTTGAAACCAAACGAACACCCATACAGTTATGTATGTAGCCTTCGCCAATGTATCTTTAATCAAAGCATTGGTTCACGTGAGAGCAAACTCACATAAAATATCCTGCGTAGGTTCCATGCCATAAAGCCGACACGAACATAGTCAATTCCACTCTGAAATGAACGCGAAAACTAGACACTCCCAGTTCCAACTTCAGGAACACCAACACTTGCTAAATCAATGTATGACAAACCTGTACATGCGATTCGCCCTGGAATGCACGTAAAGCGCCAACCAACTTTGCACAGATTTGTTCCACGATCGTATTCCACCACGAAAGCTGTCACCGAACTCGATCTTCAAAAATTTATAAGATTATGCTTTTTGCGCTACTGTGCAAATTCTACTTATGAGGTTTACTACTAATTTTGATAACGTGCTAAAAAATCAGCATATATTAACACCATTTCCCACGACAACTATCAATAAGCGGTAAACCTAAGAAGTGGTTCCTATAATGTGAACTGTCCCACTCGAAAAGAGTGAGAGAGCACTGTCAAGACATGAACTTGTTCATAGAAGTTTAGAAAATGGGGAAAAACATAAAGAAGCCTGATGGGAACGTCTACAATGAGATAAACGCTCTAGCTCAAATACCGACGATTAAGATTGGCCAGTTTATACGACAATATTTCATAATGTGGGCCTATACCAAGAACTACTACCAATCTTTCACGAGACTATGTAAAAACATATAAAACGTAAATTGCTGCCCACATTGATTCTTTATAGGAATTTTTTCGAATAGGAGAGGAAAGAATATCTATCACCTCAGGTATGTCTAGATTGACTATTGCTTCCGAATTGTAGGTGACCTCGGGTCGTCCTTTGAGTTGCCTGGAAAATAAGAGCATAATCGCGACTCCCATACCGATGTGTTCTGTGCTAACCTGTACTTCTCCAAATCGGTTGGCCCAACTACGATGCGCGGTTTTGCTTCTGAGGGATAGATCCCAATACCCAGAGTGACACAAATACTCTCCGCTACTGCCCATGCACTAAAAAATGTTTGCGAAGACGGCTTAAAAGATTTCGGGCAATAATGTAAACGATTCGATCGAAGAACACAACTGACGGAACTGAAAAATCAAGCTTACCTATAAACGCGCATGCGGAAAACAATAAAAACGGCTGCAGCATACAAAATACGTTGGAAAAAGTTCATTTCCCAAACGCTATCCGACCGGAGACCCTGTAAGCGATTTCATACATAAATTTTGCAACTTTTCAGGTAATAAATTGATTAGCTTGTCCACAGCATAAGAAGAACATGTAAACCTCTCAAACAAGGTGGGAAACATCCCTATTCATTTAGTGCAAACAACTCACATCAAGCGGATAGATGTGATTGAAAATGATGAAAAGCGGCACGCTCCAACACAGCCGTAAAGCTCTTTCGCGTATCTCCAAAAATGGCGACCAAGAGTGTAACAGAACCGACTCCTGAGAATCGAGTAGCATTTGATAGGTGTAGTATGGGCCTGCAGAGTAGATTAACATAGCACCAAACTTTTTGGTCGTTCTTCGCATGAATTTTCAGCCATTTTCATAGAAAATAGATACACTTACCAGTGAACAGTCCCGCGAAATGGTAAAAGTAATTGAGAATTTCCAGCAAGCTGGGCTCCTTATCAAGAAAACGTTTGGGTTTTTTCGCTTTCTCCGACTCAGATTGACCGAAACTGTAGTCGGAAATTTCAAACGAAAGTCCAATTACCTGAATAACCACACTACAGCGAATTCTTGAAATAATACATATATGTATTCAAAGATAGTTAATCACCCACCCTAAGCGTCATGATTAGTTGAACAACGTTAGCATGAGAGGCGAGTTCATTCACGTCAAGGAAGTAATGCAAGTACCGAATAACCATAAGGTATGCAAAAGAAGTAACAAACACCGCAGCTGTTAGATATCTGAAATATAGACTAAGTTACTCCACTTGGAAAACCATCAAAGCCTGTCTGTAAAGCCCTTTAATACCTGAACGGAAGTTCATTTGGTACACTTTTCACGAGCTTGGGATTGGTCATATGCTATTCGTGAAACAAAACGTTGCGTACATAATTTTTGCACAAGAACGGTTAAGTCCGAGGACAGTGTCATCTAACTTCTATCAAAGAAACTTTTTAGGGAAACCTTTCTATTCACTAAGAAAAGATTATGTAATTTTGCAGAGGCCACCTCAAAGGTCCCTGAGGGTCAAAGGCTATCCTATAATACATGGATCAGATGTTTTCTAAAGCACCCTACCCTCTCTTACAGCCTAACGCACACTTATGAACACAAGCCAAACACAGCAAACAGAGAGTCAATGTGTTTTTAACGAGGACCTTCATAGAACTTCAGTTAAAGCACAACTTCTCGCTGTGGAGAATCTCAAAGAAGAGGAAGTATAGCCTAAGACTTGGAAAAACAGTCAAGCACGGCACAGAACTTGGCCTACCTCATAATCTCAAAGCATTTCTCTGCTCTCCTTGAGCGAATTAAGAACTACAGACATACGCCCCATGCGAGATCCTGTAGTTCTTGCTCTTTAGGTTTGGTATTTAATTAAGCCATTCCTAAGTACCACTAAATCAACCTAACATCACGCAAAATGGAGGATATGCATGAAACTTACACTCGTAAGGCCTTCGCAGCGAAGCCAGAAATCTGAAGGACACTTTTCATGACCGGTGTAGGGGAGGAAACGAGGCCAATTACGCGCGCGCGGGATCAATACTCGCTTCTTAACACACGAGGTAATCTTATGGGATCCATGAGAACGCGTGTAAATTAGTGATGTTTATTCATGTTCTAACATTACTGAAAACTTGAAAATTTCTATCAGCCCATAGCTTACTGTCAATTTGCGCAAAGGTTACAACTGTGATTGATAGTGAAATAAAAAANNNAAAAAAAACTACTTACTTCCTTGGAGCGCACTTTATACAAATGACGGTGAACACCACCATGGGCACAGAGTAAAGCACTTTCTTCCCTGAAGCGTCTCTTTGTTATTGTTATAGTTCATCATCACTACGACCCTAGATGATACGTGCTTTCATTGGAACAGCAAGGAGTGCTTACAACCTCGAATAACTTACCTAGTACTATGAGGACCATCGTGAATCCTATTGGTCCTCCAGCATGTTTCAAGAGAAACGGGTTTTGCTGCAATCGTAAGACCCAGGATAGGGCGAAAGAGGTTGCCAAGATTGCTGAAATCAACTATGCTTTGGGTGCTGTAGAGAGGAATTGTAGAAAGCAATTCAATACCTGTATAGATCCAATCATCAGTCGATAGTAAACCTGGTAAAGATAATCCCATGGTAACTGTGAGGAACCAAAATCCTTCCTAATGGGCTGGAACACGTTTGTTCTTGTCCACTAGACGAACACTGTAAGGACGAACATGAGCTAAGTTTTACCGTAATCTCAAGCGTTAAATAATAGGTAAGTGTGCAACTACAGACTTCACCATTTGAACGGCAGCCTAACCACAAAAACGCGGACATCAAGTATTAGCTCTACGGAGTAAGTACCGAAACCACTATAATGGTTGTAAAAATCTGGCTGCAGGGAAGAAAGGGAGAGGCACTGTTTTTCGATCAAAAATGAGCATCAGAGCATAGTGAAGGAGGGGTGGACTTCACAGATTGGTTTAAAGGCCTCATGAATGAACGATACAGTAACCCTGCCGTGGATTACTGTTAAATTCATTCATGAGGCCTTAAAACCATATTTCGATGTCTACTCCTCCTTCACTGTGCTCTACCGATGGACTTTCTGTGGCACAAATCACCTCCCTTGTTAATACTGTTCAGGTCTTTGCTAATTCTTACGTCTGTGGCTACGACTCTTTTGTTCAGGACTTTTCAACTCTCCAAAGTGATGCCACCAGCAGGACTGGCGAGAAATTCGGCCCGTCACCTATGCTTTGCAATCACTTCTTTCAATATCCACTCCCTCTTTAATTCACAAAGCCAGCATGTATCCCTGATGTAACGGACGCCTATTTTCACCGAATCTACGAGTGCCGTCGTGTAGTATTGGCAAGTAGGACCCACACCTTTCGTCGATCGCCATGTAAAAATATTATGAGACGCGGGACAAATGTGTCTAACTTAACTAATACTGTTTTCCCAAAACGAGGAACTGTCAGACAGAGCCTAATGCTTTCTCAAGGGTGAACGGTAATCATGTTCGGGATTACCGCACGGTTGATCCTCACAGCTACTAAGCAACACCAATGAAATATCAGATTTATTAAATAAGTGCTCGAGTTATATGGAGATCAGTCCGGTCGCTGAAATTGGCAGAGATTGGCTGGTGAGTAGCTCATTAGTAGGCGGAAGAACGGGCCCAGAGGCGACTGCCAGGATGGACAGGGGCAGCGGGCGTGCGGCTTAATGGTCGGACATAGTTGCTGACGACTGTACTCTCTCAGTAGACGACGAGTAGAACCTTAATCATGCGTGGTAAGATGAGTCATCACTACCGTAACATAACATTCCAGTGTTATGCCATATTGCAATGAAAAGCTCCCTTGATCTATGCTCACGCTATTTACCGGTTATTGACGCTCACTCATACCCCAAAAAAGTCCGTCCTCGGTCCTTGACAAAGGGACGG
Organism: Haemonchus placei; assembly: GCA_900617895.1. Lineage (NCBI taxonomy): Eukaryota > Metazoa > Nematoda > Chromadorea > Rhabditida > Trichostrongylidae > Haemonchus > Haemonchus placei. The sequence continues at coordinate 27,724 of UZAF01017890.1, forward strand.
AGGAAAGGGAGACCTACCCT
>UZAF01017890.1:28908-40114 GCA_900617895.1 Haemonchus placei
AGTCGCGGAAGAGGGGGGGGGAGGGGGGGAGGAAGGGGGCGCGGAGTGACCGACCAAGGTGAGCTCCTGCACTCGGAAAAAGTAGGGAAAGAGGGCGTTCAAGGCTGTGGCTTTAGGAATACGTGCCTGAGTGACGTGCCCCGTAGAGCTGTTTTAGTGAGTTTGACAGAATAGACCCATACAAAATCCTTAACAGAAAGGGGCGCTTTACCTAACTCTCTCGAGCAGCTAAGCACTTCGTAACAACCTGGTCCAAAATGATAAAGTGAAATTCGCGTCGATCTGGCCTGGGGATGAAGATGAGATCTTGGCTTCCAGTACGACTCCTTACCCAGCGCCCTTATTGAAGACCTGATAGAGGACGGGAAAGTGGGGAAGGAACCAGGCAGAACAGCGGATGGTGCTGATCCTTTAGAGGTCGGCGGCAGAATGTTCCCAGTTGCGATATAGTAGCCGCACAAAAGTTCATAAATGATCTCGTGGGAAGCGTTCTAGATGTAGACTGCGTTGTCCAAGTGCATTAATCAAGCCGTCGGAGGTTCGCTCGTTATTGCCACGCAGGCCTTAGGTTGGTAGGTATTAATTGAACTTTTATCATATATTTTACATTATATACAATATTCTAGAGAATAAAGAAAAACGACTGAATCTATGGGAATCCGTCATGCTTATACTCAGTGGATGATGGACGGAGCAAGCTACATGTATACATTACGCAGTACTTATCAGCCAGCAGATATGATTTCTTCAACTTACAGAATGAATCACAATACAAAGTACACAAAGACTATGATAATAGGATACAATCACTCCAAAACAATCTAAGATCATAGACAGTGGTCCCTATATTAATGCTAAGGTAGGACTAGAACGGCTACGATTTGGGCGATCCTTAAAGATGTGCGGAAAGAGGAGCTTCACGCATTCAGTCGAAAGATAACCGCCACTTGGAGTATGACCGTAGAGTTCGAGACTAATTTTATTAGTAAGATCCTCTGCACGTGATGGAAAAGAGCGGACACGAAGTGGGACCAGGCTTGCCCATGAGTGACTGCCGAAAAGACGATTGGAGAAGTACGGAGATGTAAACTCGGGGAGATTCAAATTAGTTATTACCGTTAGTTGACTGGTGGAGCCGCGGCGAGGAGAAGGAGCTGGGGCAGTTGGCAGTGGTGTCTGCTCGATTTGCAGCGGATCGGGCGGCTTCTGCGATTTGCTGTCTAGTGATGGCGCTTGCGAAAGCGAAGGATGGTAGGTTTCCGCGTTTGCTTGCGGGACTACAGCGAAATTGCGTGCGTTCTGCGATGATGACGGAATGAGCGAGGCTGTGCGCGGAGGGCAATATTAGGTGCGACAGCCCAAGAAGAACCTAGAGGTGGAGATCCGGGCGGAAGAGGAACAGAGGTAAGACAGCTCAGACTTCTGCTCGAAGAGCAAGCCAGATGGAGAGGGTGCATCTGATGACTTCTGCGATTTGACCGGAGAGCAGAAGAGGTCTGGTGACTGGAGAAGTTTGTGGAGCTCCTGCGCGGGAACGAGACTCTTCAAGTCGGTCCCTATTAATAAAATATCCGGCTTCAATTCGCAGATTTCGGACGGTGTTTCCTTCGGTTGCGGAGATGGTGGTCCTGCCTTGGCCATCTCTTCGATCTGACTAATGGACTCGCCCACAGGTGGGGCACACAGCTGTGAGGCGTGATCGGATCAGCAGGATCCATTAAAGCCAGCACTTTGCATGGGGCTCATATAACAGGTATGTGACGTGTGTGAAAGACGCATTTTTCGATAACAGCGAACACGCCTGTACGTTGAAAATCAACAGCATGGGAAAAGGAATCAGTAAAGGACCAAACGATATAATGAATTAAGCAAATGGTAATGGTAGAGGTATGAGGTGAACGTGACAACCAGATGTTGTAGTTTACAAAAACGAGTATTATAATTATGGGAAGTGCGAGGACTAGAGGGTATGGTGGAGGAGATAGATCGCTGTAGTGATGCCTAGTGAGCTGAAGAGGAGAAGCTTCTTGTTGAGATAGAGCGCAGGCTTCTTCAAGAGAGGCCCACGGTTAGGTGAAAGCAGGACCCGAGATTTCAAAGCATTTACTGACATTTCGGGTCCACCTGTTGTACTGAGTGGCTCACCAGCAACCTCATTCAGAAGCAGTTCTACCACTCGGACTATCGTGACTGCCTGTTAAAAGGAAGGAGATTGTCCAGCTCAACAAAATACCGTATGTCCCCCCTTAGACGCGAGACAAATTCTTCTAGGACTCTTTCTTTCTGTGAGGCTGGATCTTGACCTATTGTCGCTGACCTGACCAGGAGAAGCACCCGGTTCGCGAGGTCGATGAGGACTCTACTGGCTCCTGTTTACAGATTGAGAGCTCCTGCCTAGCTATGTATCGTAATTGTGGGCTCACAAAAAAGCTCCTCAGGTAAGCGGTGACGGTGTCGAAATTCTTCCGAGCAAGGCCGTCGAGCTCACCAGCTTTCTCGCGGACCACTCCATCTATGTGGCCTGTGAGGAAGTTGTCCTTCTGTTCACTAGAGATCTCTGTGGGGCGCATGCGAATCATGTAGTTCAGCAGGCGCAACCATGTGGAAAATCGAGTCCCATCTTCGGATGAACTAGAAAAGGGAACAATCTTCAGGAATGAGGGGTCCTGGACCAAAATAGCAATCGTCGGGATTTCGTTTGAGCCTCCCTCCACACCTGTGCAATTGCTGCCGACGTCGCATCTCTTAGGGTTCGCCGTCCTTGGCTTGCAACAAGGCTGCGTCCTCCATTTTGGAGAGAGAGTGTGAGGATCTGATAGTGCTGTTAAGGAGCTGAAAGAAACAGTTTCTCAATCAGGAGCGCCCGAAATCTGCGTTGTTCTGCGGGTCGTGTTCGGGGTCAGAGAGAGCAGTCCCTATAGACGGAGGCGAGGGCGATCCAGAAGTAGCGACGAGCGACGGGCGGACGAGTGACTGCGTGTATTCGGCATAGGGTAATGCAACGTGTGGCTGTGAACCTTATGTACTTCATACAGAAGGGATGGTGCTTATAGTTTGCATTGTATACTTTAAGTGAGAGTCTAGTGAGCTTGCCTGTTATTTGATAAAGTTCAAAAAAGTTCGCAAATTCTATTGATATTACTCGAAGCGCGGAAAAAAGTCTGGGAATTCAGTGCATGGAGGAATGCCACGAACTCGTTATCTGATCAAGCTCATGGGAACCGACATCCACGCAAACAGTAAGCTTCGTCCGCTGGAATAGAAAAAACGTGAGAAGCTACTTGAAAAACCAGCCGCAGCTCCTGGGAAAGGTCGAGCCGTTATCTGATGGCCTGGCGACTGACTTCGCCTTCGGTTGCGAAGTAGACGGAAATGTCAATCATCTTCTTTCTGATCGGTTTCATGCGACTTCTGAGAGCAGGCATATGTTTACATGAGAGTCTTCTATTTTTCAAATACGTTAGTCCTTCCCGGACAAACCGGACAATCACTCAGCTCGCCAACAGGCAATCACCATTTAACATATCCATCAATACATAGTAGCCTATCATGTAGGGAGCAAATTGAAGCCCTTTGTCATTAAAAAGCTGCATGTTATAACAACATTTCGGATTCTCGCCCATGTCCCTGTCGTGGACTCTCATCTATTGAGTGAAAATAGGTGCGCACCAAAACTCTCAAACCTCGTCGTTAAAAAAGCTTATTCTCGCTGTATCGTCGTAACTACGACCATAGGTTCGCTCCATTCTCTCAACCCTGTTCCTTGCCTTACCAAATGCTCTCGCTTAAGACCAGCAGGCCCCAGGGGGAATTTATACTCTACAAGCGGCAGCGAAGTACAGTTCAATTTTCAAAACCATCATTCAACATTTCAAAGATTGGCCAAAGCAAGGTTCCTCATAGAGAGATCGCGGAACTCGCGAATGTGGTACAACGGAAGAAACAAGAGTGAGGTCTATTCAAAGATATTCGTGTGCGCCAGTTATACTAGGCTATAACTATAAGGTGACCACCCTGCCTTCTATGGTTTAAAAGGCCATCCAGGAAAAGAGAGTCGATCAGCCTCAATCTTTCTGATAAGGCTCACCAGAGCCAAAACAATGATCACCTTTCTCCTGGCTGTCTAGACTCGCTGCTGTCAGTAATCACATGTGGAATTACAGCACGGTCGATTCTCATAGCTTCTGCGCAACGCGATGAAATAGCAGACTTATCAAACAAGTGCTCAAGTTATTTATATGAAGATCAGTCCAGTCGCTGACATTGACGTTGGTAGAGGTCGGCTGGCGAGTAGCGCATTACTAGGAAGGATGGACCCAGAGGCGCAGACAGGATAGACAGGAGCAGCGTGCGTGCGGCTCAATGGTCGGGTGTAGGTGCTGACGACTGTACTACCTCAGCAGAAGACGGCGAATCTTAAGTATGAGTCAATGATGAAATGAGTCATTAACAACATAACATAACATTCCAGAGTTATTCCATGCTGCAATGAAAAGGGCAAGCAGGAAGCTACCTCGACCAATGCTCACGTATTGACCGGTTATTGACACGCTCATTCACACTTGCTAATCTACCGCTACATTCGCAACTCTTACAACTCTTCCAGAACTCTGCCGACTCAATTCCTCTGATATCTAACCACTTACGACCAGAAACAGTTTGTAAGGGCAACAGGTCTCATTGAACATTCCTCTCGATAACAATGAGTCCTCACCATTATTACACTCTAAGTCTAGCCTATTTTCCTGTGTAGGGAGCGATACTACCGATACCCCTAAAACAAGCAACATTGTTGATTCTTACAATATTAGTATACCTTATGCAGAGGTATCTGACAAACAATATTTCAGCATTTCAATTTAGTCTATGACCTGGGTTCTTATAGATAATCGGAAATAGGTTCCATGATCGCATCCGAAAGTATAGGGGACTCGCCTGCGCGTGTCGCTTGCGCGGCTCTTGGCCAATTGCCAAATAATCCTTAAATGTAGTACTAAGTGGCAAATACTCTCTTCATTGAACTTATTGCACTACCGTTTGCTTCAATAATACATGTGTAACACTTTACTCATTCTTCTTGGAGAATAGCACTGAGGACTGAATCATGAAGCTTTATTGGTGAGCTTTCGCTGTATTAACAGCTTCGTCAAACCTTAAAGCTAACACACAAGTATACAACATGCGTCTCATAAATATAAAATTACTAGCCAGGCTCAGGCAGAAGTTCGTGGAATTCTGTAATACAACATGAGCACGACTAGTAAGTATTAAGAACACATCGAAGCCGTTCGCTGTACTAACAGCCGATGTGTTCTTAATACTTACTAATCGCGCCCATGTTGTATTACAGAATTCCACGAAATTCTGTCAACAGCCTGGTTAGTAATTTTATGTTTATCAGACGCACGTTGTGTGTTGTCTGTGTTAGTTTTAAGGTCTGACAAAGCTGTTAATACAGCGAAAGCTCACCAATAAAGCTTCATGATTGAGTCCTCAGTGCTATTCTCCTGAGAAGATCTTACAAGAATGAGGCTCAGGGATAGCAAAATCGGTCGCCGGTCGCTCGTGAGATGGGTCCGCGACCAGTCGCGCGACTGATCGCGCGACTGGTCGCCAGTCGCTAGCGACCGGTCGTGGACTATGAAAGATGCCATAGGCAACAGATAGACTTCCTATTTTATAACTACTTCCTCACCGCGTTCACGTGACACACTCTTCACTGCGCCCACGTGACTTTTCGCGGATGGACGCACAAGCCGACATACAAACAGACACCAAAAGTTACCGCTTTATATGTAGAGAGATTCCAGTAGTTGGGCAGACCAAAAACATATTGCCTTTTCAACGAAAGCGAACAACATGTTTTAGCCTTTGTGGGATCATGTTAGAACATGTCAGAACAGAGCCGCGCACGCGACACGCGCAGGAGAGTCCCTATATTTTTAGATAAGACCAGGTTCAATGTGCAGTTGACATAACTCAAACTCGATTTCGCCCTAAAAGTATCCCTGTTGAATTCCGAAAAGACTCAAGGATCATATCAATAGTTTACTAAGCGCTGGGCGAGTTATCCATAGTGACATCCGCAGAGCAATAATAGTGAAGAAGAAGGACGGTTTCTTGAGAGTTTGCCTAGACCTCATCCACGGATCGAATATATCTCGCTCACTTTTCCAAAAAACCAAGCTACATCTCCCTAATGTTCGGACATGATCTAATTTTCAATATAGATCCTCTTATTAAAGGCACGGTTCACGACAAAAATGGTTACCGAATTCTTCCTTTAGGAATACTCAGTGGCCCCCATAGGTGGTAGAAGGGACCCTCTCGCTCCCAAAATCTTGACGGTCAGGGCATAGTGGAAGCCCTCTGCTGGCTTGAGTGGCTTTCCCGCCTCTCCATCGATGTCACGTCAGACGAGTGTCGAGGCAATATAGATTGCTATTATTCGTTCTAGGACCCGCACACAATCAGCTGATCGCCGAGTGATGAGGCGATGTTTTTCTCCCATTTTTCCCCCTGTTTTCCTTTTTGCTGCCGCGATCCCTTATTTAATTTTCTAGTCCTAGAGGTTGTCAAAGGTGAGCTACTTTTGCTGTTACTAGGGTTTTTTTTTGTTCATTTATGCTTATAAGTGAATGAATTTTTGTTTACCATTGTCTGCTATTCGCACCAGGACCCACACGCGCGCAGTGAAACACACTGTTTAGCTCGTCCGGACGCCCCACTCTTCTTCATTTTTCTGGTTTCATTCTCGTCCAGCCCCTTTTTAACGGTTTTTAAAGCCTTTTTCACTTTGGAAACACCGATGCATGCAGTTTCTTCACCTCAGTCGCACTAGTTTCGATCTTGTCTTCCATTTTTCATCATAATCTGGATTAAACAAAATTATCTTGGACTGTGCCTCTAAGCGTGACTTGAATGCCACATTCTAGCAGGTGATCCAAAGGTTCTATTGACAAACCTCAAGAAAGAACAAAATTCGAAGCGCAACATGATAGTTTTCATTAGCCTTCTCGGCACTATTTACCCTTTACTGCCCCACTTTGTCGAGAGTGGGCTGGATTTCTATCGAATATTTTTCAAGATGACGAAACCGACTAGAAAGTTGCCTAGAGGGGTAATTTGACCCGTAGAACACGGATATCGCATCCACTCTTCATAAAGATGCCTAGCGCTCGCGCCACAGGCGCCGGCGCCAAATAGAGCTGGGTCACCAATCTTGCTGAAAACTTGCCCCTAATTATGAAGTACGAAGTTTTCATGACGAATGGATGCGATATTCGTGTTACACGGGTCGAATTACCCCTCTAGGCAACTTTCTAGTCGGTTTTATCTTCTTGAAAAAAAAATTCGATAGAAATCGAGCTCATTCTCGACAAAGTGGGGCAGTAAAGGGTAAATAGTGCCGCCTTCTCTCCCTAGCGTATGTTTTGGAGACTTGGCTCTCAAGACAAGATTCCCCCAAAAAACGTGCTACTCTTGGCTATGTCGATACCGCCGAGTCATCCCTCATTTTACTGTATTCGGCAATACTGCGCCACAACGAGTATTCAAAAAGTTTGTATTAAATAGGTGAATTGATGCCGTTTTTATCTGGCCCGGCCTTTACTATTTTGATGTTCCACATAGGGAAGCAACGCGCCCTCGCTGCACTCGAAGGCGGCTGCATATGTAACTACTCCTCACCTCTCTCAATCTCTTCGCTTCACTACGTAGGTGTTTGAACACATACTTGGCACAAATTGAATTTCTCTCGAAGAATCGAAGTAAAGTTTTTATGCTGTTAAAATTCTTCTGCCGTTCAAAGTTTTCAGGTGAACAGTTTTTCGTGTCAGCGGCCTGACGTTTCGACGTAATCCTCGGTTTCAGAAGCCTAGATGCAGTTCGAGATGGTTTGCAAGATCCAATAGCGTTTGATCTCTCTAGCAAAAAAACGACTGAAACTCATCGGAAAATTATACACTTCTTGAAATACTGATCAAGTTCCACCGTTAGGGGGATTCTATCCGCTTAAACGGTGGAGTTTTAGAGACGTAAAGTTTTTAGTTTCAAACCTCAAGGCATACGATTCATATGGTATAAGTTCGAAGAATTCGGAAAGATAAGGAAGCCAGCCTGCATTCTATCCATTCTTTTGTTTTGTAGGGGAACTGCAAACCATCATACGCCTTCCATTTATTGTAACACCACTCGGGCCGCCCGGGTTGCGTCGGGCCACGCTCCCCACTTTTACAAAGTGGTTAGAAAATCTAGTTTGGAGAGAGGGGAGGAGGGGCATAGCTTCTATCCAATACTGAGGGCTACAGTGCAAAGGAGGGGTGGCCGACCTTACCTGTATTCAGAAACGGTGCTAGGTGAGAGAATATGGTTTTGATCCAAGTCTTAGAAGGGGTATGGGTGAGATGATTACCTCGTGCAAAAAGCCAGGATGTGATTTGAATTGAATATTCAATTGATACACCCTCCCCGATGCTCCTGCCCTTTTGAAGCTCAGATCGAAAAACTGCATGTTCTCATCTAAACAAGCTTAATGAGCAAAATTAATATGAGTGTTCCTCATCTGCGCTCTAGCGCTCAATGTCGAAAAGCAAGCGGGAATCTCCCAACTACATTATCACTTCAACTTTTGTATAGACATATGTACAAAGCACGACGCCAGTACCGATCGAAATCACAGTTTTGAAGTATTCACTTTACTCTACATTACCAACTTCACTTTGCAATACTCACTCTACTCCATTAACCTACCCCTCACCATAGCTTTATCGTAATCACAGTTTTGCGGACGGACAGACCGACAAACCGACAAACCGACAAACTGATATACAGACATATCGACATGCACACACACATTATCTTCGTGGGTACAACCGCATGATTCTACCTTAGCTCTTATCAGAGAATTACACAATATAACAAAGATGGAATAACTTGATTGTGGAATACATACATGCAAAGATAACCATAGAAACACAAAGAAGTAGACGCTATGAGCAACTTAGAAAAAAAGATACTTCAGATAGATAAGAAAGAAAAGATAAGAAAGAAGCTGATACTCTACTGAAAGACTTATTCACAGTAATATGAGGGCAAATATCTCATAGCATTTCGCTTTCTGCGCCTCGAGCAAACCGAAGTTCTGGGCTTATGTACTGGTAAGATCATATCTTCCATGCAGTGGCATAGTGGAACGGAGCTGCTCCGAATAAGCATCTTCCGCTCTCGTTCTCGTCAAATTGAAAATGAGGCACTAAGAACTTGCGCCTACTACAGGCAACTAAACAACCAGATCGACAACAACCACAGACTTGAGAAAAACACGGTTTCACAGCACCTTGCTGGTATAGAATGTTCTCCACAATGGATATCGCGTCGGGTTACTGGCAAATACGGCTGTCGGATGATCGAAGGGGGAAAGCAGATGAGATTCAACAAAAGTGGTCTCGTTTCAGTTTAACAATTCTACCTTTTGCTCTGTCAATGAGCCCTGGAATCTTCAACTGTCTGGTGAACCTGACACTCCCAGGACTTGGATTAGCTAACGAAGTTTGTGTCTCTTAATAATCTTATGGTTAGTAGCTACGGATTCAGTTGAGCGGCACGTCGTGTCGCGTATGGTACCATATAACGTTCCTTACCCAAAACTGTAGGACTTGAGAACCATTACAGGAACAGCGTCGCATTACCAAGCTCTCAGCAGAATGCACCAAAAGTCCACGGATCTGTACAAGGTGCTAAGCTTGAAGGTAAAATGATATTGGTCGCCTGACTGAGGTGGCGTTACGAAGAACTGAAGCAAGCCCCCGCCACGACTCCATTTTGGTCCAACCAGATGCTCTGCAGCTCTAGAACCCACCCTAGAATACATTCGTAGGTGCGAACACATTCGTTCTTCTGAATAAACATTTCATTTCATGGTGGCGCACTATCGTTCGCTGTCCATAGATAAAGGAATGAAACCTTTCTAGTGCCAAATGGTTCGCTATCATAAGTCTAGTCCGTGGATCAAACCACGCATCGGCATCCATATAAACTAAAAGAACCTTCCATCTCTCCTGGGTCGTTAGATTGGCAGCAGGCTTGCCTGAGAGGATGGGAGCACTAATCTTACATCGGCTAGCATCGTTATCGTTTATCTAGGATGAGGTGATGTTGACCATCAGTTTTCAAGTTTGGTTCAAATATAGATAGGCCAAAAGTAGATATGCATACTTGTTACTGTAGTGTGTTCGCCTTTTCACTAATTAAGCAACCAATATGGTTGCTTTATGTTGTAATCAAGTCTTCTTTACAAAGCCACTTTTGAAGTGATTAAAAATTTTGAAAGAACAACGGTATTGTATAATTACAAGACATGATCTAAAAGTGATTATTTGGCAGTAAGTCAGCTGCTGTCACAATTTTTCTCTCCCGAGCCACTCAGGAAATCATGGGGGAACGTGGACGGTGTGAGCAAGTCATAATCTGTAACAGAGATCAGAGAATATTGACAGGAAGAGGGTTTGGATAGTTTCTGGAAACTTACCAGATTGGTCTTAGGGCTCGATTTCAGAATACAGTTATTGAAAGCTTGATCGAAGTCAGATACCAGCTGTAATACAATATGACAACGTAATTAATGTAGCAAGCAAAAGCGAAAAAGTATTACTATGACAATCACTCTATTTCCGTGATATCTTTAAGCTATTGGCTACATTTAGTGTGAAGTTTTTGGTAGATGAAGGAAAGAAATAAAATTGGAAAAAATTGCAAAAGGTGCCTACTACTTGGGGCGGAGGTATTATAAAGCAAGTGGCACACTATCGCACACGTAACAAAGACGGTCCAGTGTTTGATTCCCTGATCGATTTTCACTCAAACCAGCCACACCTTAAATCCCTTTGGGGTCTGTCATCTGGTACCAACTTGTCCGAGAGCATGAAAGCACTGACTTGAACATCGGCTGGTCACCCCATTTCATCGTACAAGATACAAGTGCATTTACTCGTCATGACAATCCTGAATGGAAGTCTAGGGCGAGGCGCATTCCGAAAACGTGATTGACCATTCCCGAAAGATTTCATGCTTATCCTCCGAAATGGAACACGATGGAGTGAAGTTGGCCAGATCTATGTCGTTTGTTGGTGTTTCTTTCTATATGATTAAATAAAGGGACAAAAATATGCGTGATTTCACAGTAACAAAGTAATTACCGATCATAATT
>UZAF01017891.1:0-10006 GCA_900617895.1 Haemonchus placei
GGTAATTGCAGTGACATTTGCCGCATGCCGCAAGGGAGAATGCCGCGATAGGGGAGAAGTTCCGTTACCCCTTGCTTCCGTGTGGGGAGTATGGTGGCACTATACCTACGCTATTGTCTCAGCTATCTACGGGAGAAGTTGACCCTTTTCAGAAGCCCTACAACTGCAACGCCGAAGTTGGGTCGAGAAATCGAGCGTGCCCCCGATTCCCCTAAAATCGTACTCTGCCGGAGCATGGAAAGGGTCTAAGGCTTCTTTCCTAAGACGCTCATCTTGTGTTAGATTGAGCTATGTTGATGAGCCTTTTATCGAAAGTTCGATTGTGATGATGCTCAAAGAGATCCAGTAGTTCACGTTGCAGAGCATATCATAAGTACCTCTGTTCCTGACTTTTTAATGGTAGTGGCATTCAGAAGAGTTCACTCTTTTATTCGGTGCCGCTAAAGTTATACAAAAACACCTTTTCAGACCGAGAATGTGAACATAAATTTAAGTGTCTTTAACAGAGTCGGAGGTTGCATTGAAGTCCCAGTTGCTCCAAATTCCACATATCAGCGCCACAATGCAACACGCAAGAAGCCATATTAGGACGATAACTGAAATGAACATCACGTAGAGTTGCTGCGATGCGGTCTTAGGGTATTGACACTTACTGATTGATGCGCAACAAAGTGTGCCTTCAATACGTAACAGATAGTTCTGTGATTCGTATCGGTCCTTCACTCTCTTTTTCTTCCCCTTTCTGCCTTTCTTCCCCTTCTTCTTCTTCCTTCCTCCTCCCGAAGTCCCCGAAGCCCCCTGGAAAGATTTTTGTGTACTGCCACACGATCTTGGTGGTGGATGGGGCTCACTCAGCTTTGTAACAAGAGCTGCAAAGAGAGATGTAATTTTGGCTGATCACTCTGTGCTATTAGGAATGTATTTGGCACCTATTCTCAAACAAAAGTGGTGTATGACGCATGCCCTCTGCCATGTCCTAGCTACCGTCTTCCTCTACTTGATGTCATGAGGAAGGAGTAGCAATAAAGTTTTGTTGTGGTAGCACCTATTTCATGAATCTTTGTGTAAGAGGATCGGTTCTGCAGTACAGAAATACGGGTCTCATCTCCTTATCTCTCTTTTTTATGAAGCAGTGACTTGGTGTGTCGGTTTGTCGGTATGTCGGTACGTTTGTATGTGGGTTTGTCATCTGTCAGCGCGCAAAGCTTATGATTACAATGAAGGTAGTGTTATGGAAAACCTTGCTCTTTTCTACACTTCCTTCTTATGTATATATCCTACTATATGTAATTCGCTGAGTGTGTCTGTTGGTGTGTCGGTGTGTTTGTGTGTGTTTGTTTGTGTGTGTGAGTGTGTGTGTGTCGGTGTGTGTGTCTGACCGGAAATCCATAACTCCTGTCCCCGTGGACCAAGAGAGTTCAAACTTGGTAGGAGTACGGGGGACAGGATGGGAACACCAATGGTGAGTGACAGAACCGGACTCCGTCCACAGGGGAAGGGGCGTGCGCAATAGAAGTTTTGGGCCGTAAGTCCGTAACGCCTGTTCCAGTGAACCCAAAGCATTACAGGACTGCGTGCACGGTGGGCGAGGCGTGCGCGATAGAAACTTTGGGTCGCAAATTCATAACTTCTCTACCCGTGGACCGAGAGTGTTCAAACATGGTAGGAGTACGGGGGCAGGATTGGAACACTGATGACATGTGATAGAGGTGATAACAGTTGGAAGGACCTGATAAAGCACCTTAGAAGGCGAGAGCCACAATATCCGCTATCTCCTTCGTGTTGACGGTGGAATTGGTACCTTCGTAAGGGATATGGATTAAGAAGGAACCGTAGATGTTCAGTGATAAAGATTGATAACAACTGTTAGAGATACAAGCCATAGTCATCAGGTCTACAACGTCTTTCATATAAACGGTGGGACACTTTAATAGGTGGTGTAGTATACGAAGGGATCGAAGGTGATTTGTGACAAGGACTGATAACAAACGAGCAGGCCTAGAAGGCTAGAGCCAACCGGGTCGTTATCCCCTTCATGTCAACAGACATATCTTAATATTCAAGCATCAGCAGTCATACCTTAGTATTCAAACATTGTCCTTTGATATTTTGCATTCAATAAGGCAGGTAGATGCAGTGATAGGAACCGATCGAAGGCAATTCTTCATAACGAAAAAAAATTAAAGTTCGGTTTATTTTTCGCTGCTGGACTACGACCGCTATCCAGCAAGGTTTCTGAGTCAATGACACATCACGGTTTCTTTTTGTTTCTGTATTTCTCTTTACTAAATTCATCCGACCGCCAATGATCTGGAATTCCCAATTAGTGATAAATCCGTAGCGAAGAAAAGTCTACCGATAACCAAATCTGATAATATGCTGCATTATCACTCGACAACATTTGTGAGTACCATTCAGAACCTTAATTGTTAGCCAGTTGAGCCAACATCGGGACATGTCTTTGAGATGAAGAGCAATGAATCTAGACTTTCAATTATAGGGGCCCTATTGGTCCTTTGCCAAATTTTATGTTCGTGAGACACCATTTGTTCTAAAGAAGCAGTTTTGGATTAGCCCATTACTACCTTTTCGTTATAAGGAGGAGAGAAATCTGGCATTAGCCGATTTCTTATCATCATTATCATTGCACGTACATAACCATCTTATCGAATGTTCAACATTTCTCGGGATAGGGTTTTTGTCACAAGAAGGAGGAGATCCTGGTGTTAGCCGGGCGATTCGACTGGTAAGGCAATATAGGCAACTCGGTGGATAGGTTGTCAGAGTAGAGTGAGAATGGGGAGTGAAGTGGGTCCTACAGAACTGTGTTTTCGATCTATGCCGGCATCGTGCTATGTATGTACTCATAAAAATCGGAGGTGATAGTGTAGTTGAGAGACCTCCGATTTTCTTCAACATAATTTCAACATAAGAGGGCTAGCCCATAATTGTGCTTATTAGCAGTTCTTAGCCGAACATAACATACAGTTTTTGGCCTTTGATCCAGGAGGAAGTAGGTACGAGGTGGGTGATTTAATGGAATATATTACTCATACCCCATCCTAGCTTTTTGTACGAGGTAATCTTCTCACCCCGACGCTCTCTCCTTCTGAGGCTTGGCTTGGAACCATATTCTTTCGCCTAGAACCGTTTCTAAGTATAGGCCGGGTCGCTACCCTTCCTGTGCACTCTAACCCTCTGTGTTAGATAAAAGCGATGCCCCCCCCCCTTCCTAGCTACCTGGTGAAAGTAAGGAATGAGGCCCGGCGTGAGCTGGGCGACCCAACTGGTCTTATTATAATTCATCAGATAGTGCTTACTGTTACAGAGTAAGTGAGGAGGGGGAATGAGAAAATCTAAGAAAGGTTCACTCGTCCATGGGACATCCCCATTCCAGTAGCTGGCCGTTGTCCTTCCTCTGCCAGATATAACCAAGCTAACATCCCTTCTCTCTCTATTACAGCTGCGCGCTTCACGCAACCCAAGGTTTAGTATGTAGACACATATGTGAACTCGAGAAGAAAAAGGTGATCCGGTCGATTTCGTCGGGTATCTCGGTATTTATATTTCGTATTTCGGTATAAGAGGTCGGGTAGGTATTTCGCACAGACTAGAGGCTTGGCTATGGGACAGAGCTTGGCGGCAGTTTTGGCTATATCATTCATGGTCAAGATTGAGGCGCCCATACTGGGGTACCTGCCCTTACTATACTGCTAGTATATCGATGATTGCTTCATAGTCTGCGCAACACAAGAAGAAGTAGATGTGTGTTTTGGCCTACCAAACTCACAATCGGAGCACATCAAGTTAAAGGCACAGTCCACGATAATTTTGGGTTTGGGATAGTTGGGAATAATTCATTGGTAGTGAAGAAAGCGAGAGAATCCGTCAATTTCAAGGAAGATAAGGCTCCTCAAAAGTAGAGTAAATGAAGGATGGACGAGATTACCATGATGGAGACAACATGGAAGAGGTCTTCAGACGAGATTTCAGTTGTTGCAGTTGCACAAAGAGCCGACTACTCAACCCAAAAATGTTCAGAACTGCCTTTCGCTGTCGCTGTGGGTCATGACAAGTTGTTTGAACTTCCTATATGGATTGCCTTGTAAAGGGGACAGCCTGTACAATGCTGGTGAAACTCGTCCACGCATATACATGGGCCAATATTTGAGCCATCTCAGCTCCCTAACTGAACCGTTTTCCGACATGACAGCGCGAGATATGGTATACGAGAGGGCCTCAAATTCCTCCTACGGGGTAGTCTCAGAGCCTATTTTTATCGTGAAGTGTGCCTTCGACACGGAGAAGGCCGACCAAGAATTCCTTTTTTAAACGTTCAAAAGAGGTTGCAGGCGATATGATTGTTACGAAGTGGTATAGAGAGCCCACTAATAAGAATATCACCGTCCATTATCACTCGGCTCACCCTTTTTATGTAAAACGAGCGGTTGTTAGAAATATATTTCGCACTGCTAGGAAGGTTTGCACTAGAGAGCGAAAAGAATCCTTAAAATGGCAAACGATATAGCTTGGTCAAAGGGCTCTACAATTTTACATTTACACATAGAGCTCCTGGTCGTCAGCCATGCCCTAGTACTTCAATGGAAGGTAAGATTACTTTTGTACTACTACTCATTTCTGATGAGGTCAGTGCTTCCATCAGAAAGTGTCTGAAGAGATCGGGTTTGAAAAATTCAGATGCTATTGTAAACGTACAATCCTACAATCTAAATAAGCGCCTACTTCCGAATAGGCTACACGATCGCAAATGTACAACCTCAAGCTGTGTGGTCTGTCCAGCTGGAAGGGAAGGTGATTGTAATATGTCTGGAGTGGTCTACAAAATTACTTGCCGTGATTGTGGTGATGAGTTTATTGGCGAGACGGCAAGGCAATTTCACGTGAGGGTTAAGGAGCACATACATGGTACAATACGATACGGATTGAAAGAGTCTACTTCCTTGGGGAGTCACCGAATTCGAAAGCATAACGGAGTCGTTATCGTGAAGGTCGTAGCACAGGAGTCGGAATTGGGCTCACGTAAAACCCTATGGGCATTTTGGATTCAAGTCACTGATCTAAAAAATTAATCGTAGGGAACAATGTCTCATAATCACGCGGGAGCTGCGGCCTTGTATAAGATTGGCCTTGCCGCAGTGACTTCAAATGAGGACTGACTCCAACTGACGTTGGTAGGTTGTACGATCACTTGCTGGGTGGTTTCGAAGAATCCTACGGTGAGTGCCTCTCCTTTCGATCACTTGCGGGCCCTGAGGGTCTCGAACTTCGTTGAGTTGGTTGAGACGTTTGATCGGATAGTCACAGATTGTTATGATCCTTTCAGGCTCTCAAGAAGGAGGCGATATTGCCGGAACATCATCCTAATAAAGCTTGTTTACAAACCTCGTGAAGAGTTCAAGAAAGCAATAAGCTCGAGAAGAAGATCTCTGCCCAAGGAGTAAAAATCAAGCACTATTCTGGCATAGTGCGTGAGAATTTTTGAGGAGTGAGCGCTGACTACCAAGAGTGTTATCCGTGGAAGTTAGTGAAAACTGGGACTCTGAACTTTGAATTCACTGGGAAGACATCCAACTAGAATAGCTAGAGAATCTTGGTCCTACAAGGCCCATGGACATCCACTTCAAAATCCCTAGAGGGTAGAACGACCGTTCCTCTTCAATCGTCAGCAGGAATGGACCCTGCTGTTTCGAGTCATGTCATGGACTTTCTACATTATTAAAGGCACAATTCACGATAATTGCTGGCTCGCGGGGCTTTCCCTCCCCTCGATCGATGTCACGTCTGTATCGCCATTGCAATCATTCGTTCTAGGACCCACACACAATCAGCAGCTGTTCGCCGAGTGATGGGCGATGTTTTTCGCCCTTTCTTTTTTCTTCTTTTATCGTTTTTGCTGCCGCGTTCATTTATGCAATTTCCTACCCCAAGCGGCTGAAAAAGGAGCTATTTTTGCTGTCACTAGGGGTTTTTTAAGTGCTTATGCTTATAAATTTGAAATGAATAACTTGTTTTTGCCTACCGTAGTCAGTTATTTGCATCAGGACCCACACGTACGCAAAGAACCACATTGTATAGCTCGTCCAAAGGCCCCACTCTTCTTCATTCTTCTGGTTTCATTCTCGTTCAGCCCCCTTTTTAACGATTTTTCGAAGCCTTTTTTCACTTCGGAAACATGTTCTGTTGACGTTTCCAACGTTTCGTCGAAAATTCATGCAGTTTTTTCACCTTCATCGCACTATTTTCCATCTTATATTCCATTTTTCGACATAATCCAGATTACCCAAAATTATCGTGAACTGTGCGTTCAAGGCGATGGCAAGGGACGCCATAATTCGGAGCTTCAATGGAGGCTTAATATCCAAAGAAGTTTCCGAGATTCAGTGAGTGCGAGTTAGATGTTTTTAAACGATTCGGAAGAAATGTAAGGAGAAAGCGTAGGTTGGAATCAAAAAACCAGATCAAAATCTAGAAGAAGCAAGAATGAAGTTTTAACTTGTCGACAGAAACTTTGGCGGCTTGCAAGGAACGATGCACATCTGACTGCAACCGTGATTCTTTGGGAAATATCAATATTGATGCTCGAAGAAACGAGCCTATCTGAGCACAGCTAACATCGTCTGAAAGAGGTCGGTTTGTTTGGATATCGTCCTGCAAAGAAACCGCTGATTCTTAAAAAATCACGTCTCGAATGGGCTCATGCCCACGAGAACTGGACCCTTTAGCAGTGGTGTAAGGTCATTTAGAGCGACAAATAGGAGCTTCTGCTGCTCGGATTAGATCGAGTGGAGTTTGTGCGACCTCCTGTTGGTAACAGATACCATACAACTTACCAGCTGCAGAATGTGAGGCGGAGGGGCGGAGGTTCTATGATGGTTTAAGGCAGGTTTTTTGGCCAAGGGATCGGTCCCTCCTACAGGATCGAGGGTAAGAGGTACTCGAAGATGTAGCTCGGTTTCATGCAAATTGTTATGTAGACGGTTGCTCGTAGTACTGCTCGCAGTAGCTTTATTTCAGAGCAAGACAATGACCCGAAACACAAATCGAAACTGCTCATCTAGTGGTTCCGCGACAACAACGTCCCTCTGCTGACGTGGCCGTCGCAGTCCCCGATCTGTATCCCAACGACATCCTTGGAAAGAACTTGAGCGTCGACTTGAAGGCGTCAGGGCTCGGTCGAAGCACGAATACTTCCTTCAGCTGAAGACGGCATAAGGGAAAATCCCATAGGAGGAGATCGACAATCTCATCGAAATCATGTCACGTCGATGTCATTGACGTTAGAGGTTATGCGACAGAGTTATATTGCTGTTATGTAAGTTCTTGCGTTGAGAAATTGGAAATTCATACAGATAGAAGATTACATAGCTATGATGGTGTTTGGGCAAAGAAGATGTCAAGTCTCTCAAAACATTTCACAATTCAGTTAGACAACTGAGAACTCTCTCCCTCACCACTTCGTTGATAGCCATTCAGATGGAGAGCCAGGTGTAAAGTGCTATTTTGAATATGTTACATTTGAAAACGTGAAAACGTTTTCACTGACCGGTCCTGGTCTCGCAATTAGTACAGTGAATCATTCATATCCACAGGGTGTTCTACATACTCTTTTCCGTGGTCAGGGTAAGAGGTGTGACAGCATTCCTTTTTTGTGACTGCGAGCCGGTTTGTGGGTGAACGGTGCTTATTTGGAAACAATCACAAAGAGACTTACTGTGGTACGTACCCCTGCACATCCGGCTGCATTATATGAATCGTGATTAATGATTATGAATTGGTAACAAAGGGTAAAGTTCCATAGTTGGAAAACAAGTTCTCACACTTCCACTTCCGGTCTTTGTAGAGCTTTTTTGTTTTTGTAGGCCGCTGATTAAATCCATCATCGCTGACCCTGTGGCCTTCTCACCTCCTGCGGCTGTATCAGCATTTATATCTCTGAAACGATGAAATATAAGCCATCACGTAGGGTCATCGTTCACGTTTGCGCCTTGATTACATGCGGCCTCAAATGCCTCTGCCTAATCTTATTGACCAATAGTTCCTAATGATCAGATTGACCAGTGGAAGTCAAGCCTGCAGTAACATGATAATGAGGCTCAGAGCTATATACCCATGAAAGGTTTTACCCTCCCGTTTGGTGAAGCGTTCGAGGAGCCGCCGGGCGTCCAACTTGATATTTTACTATCCTGCCAAACTTCCCCTCTGTTTCAGGAACATATATTTTGCAAAGACCGAATAAGTCTGTAGTTAGCGTCACTCATTTGGCTGTGAAAAAGAAACACTCCAAATTCTGGGGCTTGCAGTAATAGAACGCCATCAGAAGATTCCAGCTCGGTCAACTCATACGTCATGCAATATATACTGTGAGGAACCGACACTATACCAGTACAAAAGCAGCCAGCTCTATGGTGCGATTTCTTTGTGGCTGCTCTGGAGGGGGATATGATATGACGGCAAGGAGCGTGTATTTGATTAGTACATTATTTATCTGCTGTTATCAGTACTTATCATCAATAACTCTTGAGATGAGTGCTACATCATTTTTAGGAGGAAAAGCTTTCCACGGAGGCCGTTGGCACGAGTGGAAATTTAGCATTTTGGTAGGTAATGAGAGGAGTTGAGGGACTGTGTAGGTGACTGGCGACAATTTTTGATAGCAAATGATAAGGGCTGATAAGGAGCCATGGAGCTAGGGGCTCTTCCCTTCGATGACTCCTTAACAGCCCTTTTCACTTAATATCACACGTGGTCACCAATCATTTACAAACCCTCATGGTCAAATTCTCGAGGGTGATTCCACTTTGAAAGGAAGAGCATGGCTCTGAGTTTCAGTGAATCCTGTGTTCTATGGCTCTTTATCAGCACTTATCAATTGTTATTAATTCCTATCACTAAGTTCGTACCATTAAACTGCACTCCACTTTATCCACCGAGCTGCCGAGTTTTTAGGAGTCACGGTTCTGGTCAGCCCGAT
Organism: Haemonchus placei; assembly: GCA_900617895.1. NCBI lineage: Eukaryota > Metazoa > Nematoda > Chromadorea > Rhabditida > Trichostrongylidae > Haemonchus > Haemonchus placei. The sequence continues at coordinate 8,993 of UZAF01017891.1, forward strand.
GACCTTCACTCGCTGATTTAGTGAAGCCTTCTATGGATACTATCAGCTCCTATCGCTTGTTATTAGAGAGAAGCGGTGATACATAGAGCAAGAAGATATCGACTGCGACTATGAGCATTTAACTGCAGTCACACAAAAGAACCAGAGCACTGATTCGATTCGCGTGATTAATGATGTGAATTGTTGTACATTCCACTATTGTTATCTTGATGAGTTTGTGAGAGTAGCGGCTCATANNNNATAGAACATACTCAGGAATTTACTGTTGAACATGGCAGCATGCCATTGTCCAAATTGGTCGCATTTCACTAAGCAACTCACGTGAATGAAACATTGTCATCTTTCTCCTGCGGCTTCGCCATGACGGATTTCCTAGAAGAATCCTCGTTCGTATGCAACGAAGGAGCATTTCCCAGTATCTATGAGTGCACTCACCTCCGTAGTAAGGAGCGCAAGCAACGGAGAGTTTAGAAAAATGAAAGGTATCACGTTATGAAATCATATCTCACTGATATCAAACCGATATTTGATATGATATGATACGAAATCAGAACAGCAATTGGATCAATGTGGACGATCCGGTTTAATCCTGCCAGAATGTGGCAACTGCTGATAGCAATCTTAGCAGTTGAAATCCTCCTATTGATATCGAGACATTTGACTTCTCCTATTTATTTCTTGCTGACAACTTTCAAGATGATTTCAATTACAAAAATCCTGAATCATCTCAATTAGGATGCGTTTCTTAGCTGAAAAGCATGTAGTAAAGAACCCTGAAACTCTTGAATATCGACAGTTTTTTGCTTTTTTTGTCATGGCTCAGTTTCAAATAAAGTTTTCTCTAAGATGAATATGAAAGTGATCACGTACCTTCAAGCTTTGTATGATATGGTGCCTTGCAGTTTCTTCTCAAATCCTTTATTGTGCCCATCAAGAAGACAATGGAGAAATATCGAAAAAAAAACTGCGGTTGTGGAGTTACAGCGCCTTATGTATACATTTCTCAGTCTTGTT